>APFE030682635.1:0-56217 GCA_000404065.3 Pinus taeda
CTACATAAATAGAATGAGGGTTATGGACTAAATATAAAAAGAGGTTTTATTTATTTACGATATGTCTAGTTTATTTATATTTTTATTGATTTACCATACCTTTTGAGTAAGTATAAAAGGAAGTTTTATTTATTTACCATATCTCCACTTTACTTATATTTTTATTTGTTTACACCCTTGCATGTATATAAGGAGACTTATGGAGTAAATATAAAAAATGATTTATTAATTTACCATACTTTTCATTTATTTATATTTTTATTAATTCACCATACCTCTTTTATAAATATGGTATTTGGCCCATAGGATTCACTTAAATAAAACCTATTCTTGAAAATGGGCGAATGGATTCACTTAAGTAAAACATATTATTGAAAATGGGCGAATGGAAGGTTCTAGCTACTAATTTCAAGGGCTAAATTTACCTTTTTCACCCTCTCCCTTAATAAAAGGTGGGCTATTTGAGGTGATTTGTAAAAATGTACTATGATACAAAATATTCGCCCACTAAAAATTTAAAACCCCTTAATTTTGCCAAAGGGCGAACATTCGCCCCTAAAATTTTCTATGCAGATCTGCACCATAACCCAATCACAGTATTCCAGATCTAGCACTTTATCAGATATTCAATAATTCAGATGATGCTTTGCCAAATGATCTTCTTCCTCTTTTATAGTCTTAGGCCTTTTACAATACCACGGTCCAAAACCATAATTACACAATACCATGAACCCAATATTTGGGATCAACACTTTTGGATGCAATACCACGGACCAAAACCATAGGATCAAAAAATGTCGGACTAATACCATGAACCAACCATGAAAGTGCGTGAGATCAACACTTTTGGAGCAAATACCATGGACCAAAACCATAGGATCAAAAAACTAGTCGGACCATACATGAACCAACCATGAAAGTGCTGAATTTTTCTCCACATGAATTAAAAATTTCTCCAATAAAGTGCGTGAAATTTCTCCACATGAAATAAATTTTTCTCCACATAAAAGTGCGTGAAATTTTCTCCACATGAAATAAACTTTTTCTCCACATAAAAGTGCGTGAAATTTTTTTCTACATGAAATCAACTTTTCTCTGCATAAAAGTGCGTTAACTTTTCTCCACATGAAATAAATTTTCTCCGCATAAAAGTGCATGAACGTTTCTCTACATGAAATAAACTTTTCTCTGCATAAAAGTGCGTGAACTTTTCTCCACATGAAATAAACGTTTCTCTACATAAACGTGCGTGAACTTTTCTCTACTATAATTTATCATCTGAGATGAGTGGGTTGCCATCAAGTACAACATATGTATCATAATGCCAACATAAACATAATGCCAACAATATATTATTAGAAGCATAGCATATTCTCCCCCTGAACCTGTGCCCACTGTTCACTGTCAGATCTGATCATTGCATATATCAATAAGAATCATCAAGGTATCCTTATCAACTAGTTATACATCAAGTCATCAACAATTTATGAAGGTCAAAATCACTACTAAGTAACATCCACAGACTGTAGTCATCAATCATCTAGACATAAAAGATAATTGATAATTGTCTAAACCATATCAGACCTTTTTTCTTGAGTATGTCTTACTGCTTCTACATCAAACCAACATATACACGACTGTGCAACTTCTAACTCATGTATTTACACAACTTGTCTTCATGATAACTGCGTATGAGAATTGGAATACTGAAGCTTCACTCTTTTAGCTCCCCCTGAATATGTTTTCTCCTTTTGGTATGTTGGCCGAAATTTGCTCCAAAATTATTTTGCTATATGCCCAAACTTATTACAAGCATAACATATTATATGTTTCATATTCCTTATAAATCAATCAATGGCTTTGTGACCAAACATATTGCAAGAAAAACAATATCCCTTAAAGTACCTGGAAGCTGATGATCTTTCCATGTGACAGTTATTAGCTTGAACCATTCTACTTCTGCATCTTGCTACAATATGTCCAAAATTATGACATATAAAACATTCAACATTATTCATGAGAGGAAATAATCGATTAACACTTCCATGGTTAGGAGTAAATGATTTTCTTTGAAGGCTTTCTTTCCTTGGTTGTTGATGGGGTTGACCTCTTATATCCTTGTTGATTTAGATTTTTCATTAGAGTTCCTTGCTTCAGTTTGTGAGCTAGATTCACCTTTAGCAGTTTTATGAAAACAAAGACCAGATTTGATGGCAGGAGACCTTTGACTACAAAGAATATCATCCAAAATCTTAGTACTATCTTAGAATCGTAAAATTTTATCATTTTCTTCTAATTTACCTTTTAAGATATTTACTTCAACCTGATATTTCTCTTCCTTTTCGAGATACTGCTTCTTCATGATTTCTTCAACTTTTCTTCCTTCTTCCACTTGTTGTTTTAATTTGAGAATCTCATTTTCTTGTTCTTCATATGCTTGAGGTAGTTTTTCATTTTGTTTATTTGCATTTTCAAGATCCTTTAGAGAGACCATCTCAACTTCAAGACTTTTATAGTAACTGGATCTTTCTATGAGTTTTTTTATTGTTGTCTCCTTTTATTTTATTTCATTTCTCAATGATGTCACTTCATCCTACAACATTTGACATTGATCGTCATTTTCCTTGTACTGTTTCTTTATTTCTTTCCTTCCTCCAATTGAGTTTTTAACCTAGTAATCGCTTCTTTGTAGGTATACTCCCTTTTTTCAAATAGATCTTGTTGATCTCTATTTTTTTCTGTGAGCCTTTTAACTTTTGCCTCTATATTTCTGTCACTTTCATTATCATCAATATTGCATGAACAAAAAAATGTATCACCAGAAGACCAAAAATTTTGACCTGATAATTCTTTTGCTTGTTCATCTTCAATCTGAAGTGATTCTGAATCTGAATACTTACTTCCACCTAATAGCTAGTTCTCTCTGCTGTTTTCACTGTTCCTTTGAGATGTCTTCTTATTCTTAGGTGCTTTCTTCTTTTGCTTCTTTCCCATTGTTACAATGAATCTCCTTCAAGTGATCAAGCTTCTGCCAAAGGACCCGGTCTGATACAAATTGTTGGGAATAATACCGAGAGGGGCAGGGGGGTGAATCAATATTTAAAAATCAATAACATTTTCATTTCCATAATAATATTTATATACCCTACTTCAGTGAAGGGAACTCGCGTGTGCACACAACTGTTCTTAAGGAAACCAACGTATATCTGTTAAACTTATGATTCAGTTAATTCATCATATGTTGACCTTTAATCAGTGCATCAGTACTTTATTAAACGTTAAATAGTAACCATGTGCAGTAATAATAGAATAAACCATCATGCATAAGAAACACACATGAACACCAAGATTTAAGGTGGAAACCTAATGCGAGAGAAACGTTGTTGTCTTTGTCTTCTTTTATTATAAATAATTATCTATTTACAATCTTGTATTGATGCAGACTCATACCAGTACGCAAGAACCCAATTGCAGAAGGCTACAATATTCTATCGTTCTCCAGCTTCTACTAGAATGGATCTACAATCTCCTAGCTCTTGTACTAGCTGATATGTTTACTAGTACGTAGGCACTGACCTATATAAGGCTACTCACTCGTTCTCCAGCTTCTATTGGAAGGGATCTCCAAACCCCTGATCAAATCACCAACCACTACTGATATGAAGTTTTGAATACCTTACTTAAGGCTCCAACCCTCAGTATCCTCCAGGGACCACGTTTCATAAGTTTTCAAATTGGATACTCCTGGTACACAACAACACTATATGTAGGCCACGCTTTATCAAATTTTCACACTGGACCCATCAGTAACATTGTATCTAAAAATCAATCATCACTGAAATACAGCTATCAAATGCATCTGTATCAACAATTCACTGAAACTCAATCATCAATCTCTAAATCAACCACAACTAAATCAAATAATCATTGAACCTCTGACATAACTGAATCACACAATCATTGAAAACCTAATCAACTAATACTTAATCAGAATTCGACTAGAATAGATAGATCACTGTAACCAATACACCAATCTAAACCTAGAACATTGCATCAACAACGAGAGCCAACTGAAACCTCAAAAAGCATATGTCAGAATGTATATGCTACTTCAATGAATTCAACCTGCGTGTATACACTACTTCCTTTAACCAAACCTATGTATACCTCCAAAATTACTAAATCATGAAAACCTCTGAATCAAAACTGTGGCAACCAGTAACATTATGAGGATCTATTGTCAAATTATAGAGTTCTAAATAGGTAGCAACAAGGATCATCCTTCTTTATCAATCATTCAATCAACTAGACTCAATCTCCTTATAAAATCAATTTTACTTTCAGATCTAACGAAGACATCATTGACAAACAACAGTAAAACAATAACACTGATCAGATAGACTAGTCATTCCTGAAAAACAATATTTTCTTCTACATACGCTATTTGGAAGTACCAAACCAGCGTGTGTACGAGCCTTCACCAACATGAACCAGTGTATAGATCTGCAACTAAAAACTTATATCTTGCAACTATTCCAGACTTTAGATATACCCATATCATAGCATTTAAAGTACAAAATATTTGTTAGCACTCAGATCTAGCCTATCCATTATCAGATCACATAATGATAGGTCATTATGATCTTGATCCATCATTAGATCTCATCCATCATCAAACACTCAGCTGCATACTTAGTCCAGGTCAAGAAAATCATCACAAACCCATAACATGCATATTTGATTTTGATATAACCCTTCATAAGATATTCATTTCATTGTCCACTTAGCCCTTTGATCTTCACCTCCTTATATACTTTTAGCCTTTCTCAATACTTCGGACCAAAACAACACTTAGAACTTGTGGTATTCTTGGATGGGATCAAACAACCGTTACTCCACTCAATATTGTGGGCTAATACCATGGTATGGACCCTTGGTATTCTTTCACCTTAATTTCCTTAATTTTTCATCCCATATGCACTTTTATTTATGTGAAAGTGTGTGCATATGTATACGCTCTTTTTTTACAGTTAACCTGTGTATACAACTTAACATACTTGAAAACATTCTTTTTCCTCAATTTCTTGATTCTGATCTATAGTCCTTTGTTCCATCATCTTGTTCATTTGTATCATTACTTTGTTACCTCTGAATAGAGCTGTTGCAATATGATTTTCCATTGTATATTAATTCTTAAATGATTCCTTTGAACTGCCTCACATCTTGTCACATCTGTTAACAAAATTGCCATGCATTCAGTCACATAATGTTTATACTTTTATCAATTAGTTCATTCATCAAAGAACAACTTGTTATCAATGATAACACACACTTACAAACTCCCTGTACGAAACCTTTGACCATTATTTCCATCATTTTGTCACCTTTGATTTGTCCTGTAGATTCATCTAGTTACCATATACTTGTTCTACTACAAGAGGGTTTCCATCAAGTACAACACATGCATCATAATTCTAACATCTAATAAGTACTTTATTAGAGACCCATTATGAAAATATGAGAGGTACAATGATCTTTGCAGCAAACAAAAAATTGACTTCTTTTTCTATCAAAGTTAATAAGACTGGATTCACTCTCCTCAATTTATGTTTGAAGGATTTTTGATCTTCCCTGATGGGAATGGTGTGTTATATGATACTTGTATCATATGATTTTAAATCTTCATAGCTCCAAGAAAACACATCAGAGAATTATTTAAACAACTCAATGCATTTTTGTTTTTCTTTAGGAGTCAAGGATTTGGACATTTTCATAATTTTAAGATTATGGTAGGTCCCTATAATACTAGTGTATTCCCTTATTATTATTGTGATTGTAGCCCCTTATTGTTATTGTTGTGCCCATATTGTCCCCATACTATTTTTATTGTGCCGCATAGAAGCCAACGACTGTTATTGTTGTGCCCTTACATTATTATTGTTATGTCGGCTCTGATTATATTATGACCCCTTAGACTCCTATATATAGAAAGGAGGTCATGTCATTTGTATCATTCAAAGAATTGTTCATTTTTGTAATGTAAAGGAGGTTTCCCCTTTGAAGAGGATCCTTTTTAAGTCATTGATCTATCTCTTTCTTCTATTTTGTGAGCTGTTTGCATAACAATTGGTATTCAGAGCTTTGGATTTTACGATTTCGCTACTGCAAATAGGTCATCAGGGAATTTTCACTATATCATTTTTTCTACGAGGTTTAAGAAGTTGAAATTAAAACCCATTTGAGATAAAATCATGATGAATCTTTTGACCTCATTTCAGATCTTGTATTGTTATAATTTCGGAGATATGAACTGAGTAAGTTAGGGTTTTTGCAAGCTCCTGAATTCGATCTCAAACAGGTCACCTTGGACAGATAGTCATAATGTTCTCTCTAAGCATCAGATTCAAATTTTGTAAGAAGTGATAGAAAGAGGACAGAGTGTAACTTTTTGGGTATTGGTTTTAGAGCTGAAGGTTGAAACAGTGACACATGGAACGTCGTACAAGTTCGCTCCACTGAATTAATCTATAATTAGATCATCGCGGGTGATTGTGCATAGCTATTTCTTATAGAATCAAATCGCAATTAGAGTTGTGGGGTTGGAAAGAGGACTTAGAGGGATATCACAAGCCAAAATTTTAGAACTTGGGTATCTGTAAATATAGAGTTACAAGTGTTTCAAGATCGAGCTCATACAAAACGGGAAAAAAAAGGTCTGTACTTTTTTTAAAATTTTTCATAAGTTGTGTTTGAGAAAGTAGTTTGAAGTGATTCAAAGGGCATTGTGAAGCATAATTATCATTCATTGATGACCTAAAGAAAGAAAATGGAAACACGTAGTAATCAACCTGAAATCTCTACTATGACACATGAAGAAGAGGAAGAAATACAACATGATATATCAAAATTACAAGACCAAGTGCAACAAATTTTGCTCTCACAAAAAGTAACTGAACCCAAGATGGATGGTTTAAATAATGGCATGGAAGCTGATATGGATGTATAGAAGCAAAAATTAAAGGAAACATGGAAGATTTGAAGATAGGTTTGAGAAATTTACTACAAGAAATGCTTACTAATGGCGAAAGGGTAGTAAAGGAAACTCGTGATGAGAACAAAAGAAATGTTAGTCATGATTTCTTAGACTCTAATGTTGGATTAAAGACCCACCATGTTCCAAATATCGATATGAGGAAGTTTGACGGCAAGGATCTCGTAACATGGATGTTACATATGGAGCAATATTTTGAGCTCCATAATGTGCAAAACACACAAAAGGTACGCATTGAAACTTTATATTTGGAACCCAATAAGTTTGTATGGTATCAATGGCTTTGCTCTCGTAAACAAATTGTCACTTGGGAAATTTTTATAGAGGAAATCACAACACATTATGAGGATACAAAAAGCAACATCTTTTTTACCCAATTGATAAATCTCAAACAAAAGGTTTCAATGGTGGAGCACATTGAGACTTCCAAAAATTGAATATAAATGTAAAAGATATTCCAGAGGATCATAGGATTGAAGTGTTCATAGGGACTTTAAAGGATAACGTCCAACATGAGGTCCACCTTTGGGAACCTGATTCTTTGGAGAAGGCATTCAAGTTGGCAAGAAAAATTGAAAGAAATGTTTTGGCAACAAGGAAGCCTACCACTCACAACTATAAAAATAAAAATGATGTTTCCCCTAGCCTTCCACAACCTACAAGGTTGATACCACAGGAACAAACACTAGAGAAAGAAGAAATGAACCTGACCATATCTTGTAATGCATTGGCTAGAATTACCACTCCTCAAACTATCAAGATATAAGGACACATCAAGAAGAAAAAGGTAATATTGTTGATTGATTCGGGTAGTACCCATAATTTTATTCATTGTAAGATGGCCAAGGAATTGAATTACTTCCTATATCCAGCACCAGAGGGTCAAGTTATGATTACAAATGGAGGAACCATATATTTCTCTAGAATGTTCCATAATAACAATGTATCCATGGGATAATATGTGGTGAAGAGTCCAATGCTTTCCATTCCAATGGGTGGTGTTGATGATGTACTAGGAGTCGAATGGCTACAATATTTGGGTACGATAGCTTTTAATTTTCAAGAACTTTTCTTGAAATTTTTTTCGAAAGTAAAGGATGTTGAATTAAGGGGTATCACAGGAAAACTGGGAAAGATAATCATTTCGCACAATTATGTTCACTATAGGTTCCCACATCAAAATCATCTATTCCTCCAGATCTCCAAAAAGTATTGGACAATCATTCCAAGGTATTTGAGACTCCCAAAGGCCTCCTACCTATTCGTGATCATGATCATGCTATTCATTTGATTCCAGGAAGTGTTCCTCCAAACATCAGGCCTTACAGATATCCCTATGCCCAAAAGAATGAAATTGAACATATGGTTGCAGAAATGCTAGAGGTTGGTATAATTCAACCTAGTCAAAGTTCTTTCTCTACTCCATTAGTATTGGTGCATAAGAAGTATGGATCATGGCGCACGTATCTGGATTATAGGGATATCAACAAGGTCATTATTAAAGATAAATTTCTCGTTCTTGTCATTGATGAATTATTAGATGAATTGCATGGAGCAATTTACTTCACCAAGTTGGACCTTCGTTCAGGATATCATCAAATTAGAATGAAGAATACAGACATTCTGAAAGCAACATTTAGAACTCATGAGGGTCATTGTGAATTTTTTGTCATGGAGTTTGGCCTTATCAATGCACCTTCTACATTTCAAGGTTTGATGAATTCCATTTTCAAACCCTTCCTTAGAAAATTTGTGTTAGTATTTTTTGATTATATAGTAATCTACAACATGTCTTGGAATGATCATGTTCAACATGTTGACAGAGTGCTCAAACTATTGGAGAAGAAACAATTGTATGCAAAAATCTCCAAATCTTCTTTGGAGTGAAAGAGGTGGAATATTTGGGTCATATTGTATGTCATGAAGGTGTTAAGGTAGACCTTAGAAAAATTAAATCCATTAAGGAATGGAAAATACCCACATCCATAAAGCATCTACGAAGATTTCTTGGGTTGACAGGGTATTATTGCAAGTTTGTTAAGAATTATGGGAGAATAGTAGCACATTTAACAACAGTACTGAAGAAATATGCATGTTCTTGGACTCTAGAAGAAACGAAGGCCTTTGAACATCTTAAAGAGGAAATATGCCAAGCACCGGTCTTAGCTATGCCATAATTCACAAAAACCTTTATTGTGGAAGGTGATGCCTCAGGAAATGGAATTGGTGATTTTTAATGCAAGAAGAAAGACCCATTGCTTTCGAAAGTCATCCATTCAAAGGAAAGTATTTACACAAATCTATTTATGAGAAGGAGATGTCAGAAATACGACATGCACTTAAGAAATGGAGACCTTACCTAATGGGAAGACATTTCAAGGTAAAAATATATCATGATAGTCTTAAATAGTTTTTACAACAAAGATTGTCTTCAGAAGAGTAGCAAAAAGGGTCAGAAAGATGTTAGGTTATGACTTTGAAATCATCTATAAAAAAGGTAAGAAAAATGAGGTTGCGGATGCACTCTCAAGAAAGGATGAGGATGTGGAAGCATTTATTTATGCCATTTCTATTATCCAACCAGATGGGATAAACGAATCAAGGTATGAATGGAATAATGAGGAAGAAGTGTGGGCACTCATTCAAAATTGCAGTAAGATACTAGTACATCTGATACATTTAGCTGGAAAAATGATTTGTTATGGTACAAAGATCACTTATACCTCTGTAAGAATTCCCAATTCAAACAAAAGTTTCTTCTAGAATTTCACACCTCTCCCTTAGGAGGGCATTCAGGATTTTTAAAAATTACCACAGGGTTAAGGAGGAAATTTTTTGAGATGGCCTTAAATTTGATATTCAAAAGTTTGTGGAAAAATGTTTGGTTTTCCCAGAAAATAAAGTTGAGACAATTATGACCCCAAGTCTATTACAACCTTTATCCATTCCAAATAAACATTGGGAGGAGGTTTCAATCGATTTTATCACAGGTTTACCCAAGTCCGAAGGAAAGAATGTCATCATGGTTGTAGTTGATAGGCTTACCATGTATGCATACTTTTGTGCATTATCTCATCCATTTAAAGTGAGTACAATTGCTACTTCATTTATGGAAACAATTCAAAAGCTAAATGGAAATCCAAAGATTATTGTGAGCGACAGAGATCCTATTTTCATTGGAAATTTTTGGACATAATTATTTTCTTGTCTGGGTATTCAGCTATTGCATAGCTCTTCTTGTCATCCTCAATCTGATGTTAAACTAAGATATTGAACAAATGTTTGGAAGGATATATTCTTTGCTTTTTATCTAATAAACAGACATAATGGGTCAAATCGTTACCTCTGGCTGAATGGTGGTATAACACTTCCTTCCATACTGCAGCAAAAATGACCCTATTTATGGCACTTTATGGATATCATCCACCGTCCATCACATCATATCTAAGAGAAAATTCTAAGGTTCAAGTAGTGGAATATCACATAGAGCATCAACAAAAAGTTCTCCAACTCTTAAAGGATAACCTCACTTTGTCAGAGGATAGAATGAAACAACATGCAAATCAACATTGCAGCGAAAGAAGTTTTGATGTAGGTGACTGGGTATTTCTACGACTACAACCATAGAAACAAATGTCCCTCAAGCAAGATAAGAATATTAATAAATTATCACCAAATTATTATGGTCTGTACAAGGTGTTGCAAAATATTGGTACTATGGCATACAAATTGGAACTTCCTGCATCTTACCGAGTGTGCCCAGTTTTCCATGTTTCATGCTTAAAGAAGGTTATAGGTGACAAGCTCCCAGTTCAAACAATATTTCTAGAACTTGACGAGGAAGGAAAAATCATATTGGAACCTAAAGTAGTCACATAAAAAAGAACTCTACAGCTACGAAATCAATCAATGTCAAAGTATCTCATGCAGTGGAAGAACTTACCCGTTGAAGATTCCACATGGGAGGATGAGAATTTTATACAAAAGCATCCAAAGCTACTCAAGTGTTGAGGAAAACACTTTTTTGAAGGAGAGGGGCATGTTAGGTCCCTGTAATACTAGTGTATTCCCTTATTATTATTGTGATTGTAGCCCCTTATTGTTATTGTTGTGCCTATGTTGTCCCCATACTGTTATTATTGTGCCCCATAGAAGCCCACGATTGTTATTGTTGTGCCCTTACATTATTATTGTTATGTCGGCTTTGATTATATTGTGACCCCTTACGCTCCTATATATAGAAAGGAGGTCTTGTCATTTGTATCATTCAAGAATTTTTCATTTTTGTAATGTAAAGGAGGTTGCCCCATCGAAGAGGCTACTTTTTAAGTCGGTGATCTATCTCTTTCTTCTATTTTGTGAGCTGGTTGCATAACCAATTCTCTTTAGTTCCTCTATTACAATCCTCTACCTCGACTCCTACTGGTTCTATTTTTGGCCTCTTGGCTACATCATTGAAATAAAAAATACCTTCCAATGGCACCAATCCTCTTGGAAGCACATTATCTTTTAGTTGTAGAACCTCAAGTTCTTATGGATTGTCATACATTTCAGTTAACACTATTTCTTTTTTATTCTTGTCTACATCATTATCTGTGTCAATATATACACACTCAAATTCATCTTTCAACTATAAAAAAAAAGTCTACTTTCTTATCAGTATTAAAAACTTTCCAATATATTACATTATTTGGAACAACTAGCCTGTGTTTTACTTCCACCTCATATTTTCTATTTGGATGGAATGGTATTTTAGAAGTACTAGCTGAAGTGGCTAAATCATCTGCTAAAATATTCTGGCCTCTAGGAATAAGAGACAACTTTTATTTATGAAAACATTGAAGATAATATAAAACTGCATTTCTGTAGGCTCTTAATATAGGGTGTTTGGCTTAGTACTCACCCTTTAATATGGTTAATGGTGAGTTTTGAATCTCCGTGCACAGAAATTACTTTTGACCCTAACCTCTTTAAAAGTTGCATTCCTAAGATTAATCTTTCATATTCATCTATATTGTTTGTACATTGTAAAGTTAGCTTGTAAGCATGTCCTTTGGCTATATTTGTTTGTGAGTTTACAATGAAAACACTTGCCCCTTCTTCCTTTCTCACAGCTCCATCAAAATCCATATTCCACAAGGCTTCTCCATCTTCATCTTGTTTCTCAGTATCTAATTTGATTTCCTATGTCTTGATAAGTTTAGCTTCTATGTGTGCAATTTCCTCCTCTATAGATTCATCATTATACAAAATAAAGGAGTATAAATCTGAATGCACAACGTACAAAGGATAATTGTTTGGTTTTTCTTGGCTACTAGCCATGTACTTCATTAGTGTCTCCCTGTATAATCTTCTCTGCTGACAAAAAATAGGAATGGTAGCATAGGTCATATCCATTTGCAAAGTACCCTGTAACTTGGCTCTCCATGATTGTGATAGTAAAATATTCCATACTTAGGAAGGAGGTCTGCTACTACAATGTCCATGACTAGACTCTTTGTTGGTATTTCGACTAGTGTAACACATAAGTCTTTAATGAGGCCTAAGCATCTCACTTTGTTGGAGTCAAAAGAATATAAGTCTTTGTAAGGTCTTGTGATGTCTAATATTAGCTTCTCCGTGATGGCTTTAGGCATAAGGTTGTCTGAGGCACTAGAGTCAAGCATTTCATTGTGCAAGAATTTGTCATGAATGTTTAAATTGATATAGAAAGGTGACACACTACCCTCTTGAGACTTCCCTTCAACTTCAGGTCCAAACAACAACTAAGGTTGATCATGTGTTAAGTTGATTGTGTTTGTCCCTTCCCCTATCTTTATAGCCTTTATGACTTGAGGTCTATATGCATTTTTATTGATTAATTCCATGAGAGGAATAGAAATTTTCACTTTGGCCAATTCATTTTCAATGCTAAAAGTTGCCTAAGTTTTATCTATCTCTTTGATATTTAGATCATGTTTCTTAGAAGTCTCCTTTTGAGAATCACCTTTTGACTCACGAGTAGGGGTGTCATTCTAAATTTTCTTGGGAGGATTTTAAGGAGCCTTTTTACTTCTCAAATTGTACTATTTATGCATCTCCATGATAGCATTTTTGTATCCTTATTTATAATAATTTGACTCTAAAGGGAGGACTTCTGGTTGGGAAAGAAAGAATAGGTCTTGTTCCTCTTTAGTTAAGAAAATGTGGTCAATTTCACTTTTCTCAAATAAGTTTATTTGATTTTCTTCATGATCCTCTGGTAGATCACATTCTTCATCTGCATAATTCTCTTGGAAAGGATGTCTAATTTGCTGCTAATCAGTTTGGCCTCTCTATTCTCTCTGTTTGATTTGAGGTGGGTTTCTCCTAAAACCAAGATTTCTAATTGGAGGGTCATCTTGAATTTCTCTTGGAGGAGCCCTCAGTTAAACTTATTATTTCCATCATTTTATTCATTGTTTTAACTAATGTATTGAACTAAACATCTGATGAGGAAGAAGAAGGTTCTTCCTTAATAGTGACTCTCTTCTCAGATTTTAGTTTGGCTCTTTTTGTGAACAGATTGGCTTCTACATTAAGTTCTTTTCTCTGCATTTCCTCAAGGGTAGTAGGGTTTCTCTCTCAAAGTTGGTAAGACATGTTTGGATCAAATCCATCTAGGAATTTGATTAGAGCTAGTCCCAATGGGGGTTGTATTGTAGTTGGGATAGAATTGTAAATGTTATTAAATCTTGTGCAATAGTCTTGGACTGTTTCACCAGGGGCTCTTTTGATACTCTCATACTCAACTAATATTTGGAGAGGGATTTTCTTTACTTCCCGTATTTTGAGGAAAGTTTGGTGAAATTGTGTGAGATCTGGGATAGAGGTAGTTGGAAATGATTTAAACCATTTCTTAACTTCTCCTATGAGACTTTGGGAAAATAGTCTCAATTTTACATCATCATCATCAATTTCTTATAAATCTAGATAATCATTCATTTTGTCTATATGTTGTCAATGAGCAGTGATTGACCCTGTGCTATTGAATTGAGGTATTCTACTTTGGTAATCTTGTGGCATGGCATTGAGTTGTCCAGGTAAAACCAGGGGGCATAACGACTTGCCACAAGAGACAAAAGCACTTTTAAGCTTAGAAGCTAGCCCTTCTAAACTCAAAGAGGTATCTCTCTATTGGATTTAGATTTGTTGTTCTAAGTTATTAGGCTAGTTATTGACTTCTGAGTTTGGTTTTTTCAAATATTTGGTTGAAACTTCAAGGAAACTCCATTTGAAATCGAGTCAAAGTCTTAGGGTAATCAAATACATAAATATCAGGACATATTGAAATAGGGCAAGGTAGGCAGGCTATTGGATCCTTAAAGCTTTATCGAGTGAAAGGGAGGAAAAGATTCAGATTCAATTAAGCATAGACCATTCTAACATGAATTACACATTTAATCTCAGTTTAGAAACATATATATTGCTTATAAACTAGGATAGAGTGTAATTGAACAAGTTCAACCCTTGATCTTCTTTTAAACAATACATATAAGAAAGACATACAAAAAACAAAGATATAACAAGTTTACAAGAGAAAAAGCATAACCATTTGGAAAAATGTAAACTTTGAAATGGGAACTGATATGATTACCCGTTTCGTAGAGGTAGCAAAAAGGTGACCCCATTTTGAAAAGTGGTGATGCAGAATCCACATATTTTTTTTAGCATAGTTTTTGACACTTCAATTTTTTTTATGTACATTAGTTTTTATAATGTTAGTGATTTGTGTTATGATTTTAAAAAGTCTTGATTCTGCATTAGGCCCTTTTTCAAAAGACCTATATTTTGACTTTAAATTTTCTAATGTATTAAATGTGAATAATTATTTTCTAAATTTAACCATTTTTGAAGTGGTCTTCTTCTTCATATTTTCTTGTTTTTTTTTTTTTTTTTTTTTTTTGTAGTGAGCTTTTTATTATTTTGCATAGTTAAAGAAGAAGGTCGATATTTTAAAGTTTCGATATTATACATATTTACATATCGTTAATTAATTTTTCAATGCACATCAAATAATTGTCTCTAAAAAACAATATTTTTTAACAATTGACATAAAAATAACCATTTTCAACATAAATATAGCTAAAAAATTACACATTTTGATAATTTTTTGCTAGAAATGACATGTCAAAATCACAATTTTTATAGGAAAAATTTAACAAAAAATTGTTAAATAATAGTTATTTTTATTGAATTTCATGAATTTCATGAGTTTCATGTCAAAAAATAATAATAATCATTATTTTTTTTTCAAAAAATAATGATTCACATAAAAATTAAAGTGAAAATCATATAATACAAATATTGAACACATAACGACATTAATTGAATGCTTATTCTTCTCATAAAATGTCAAAGTCAAAACATTACAAGTATAACTAATTAATAGTTACAAAAAATGAGCTTTATTTCCAAGCATAACTTAAATTTAATCAACAATGTCATGTAATCTAAACTCTTCATCCTCTAGAGTTTCATCATTGTCTTATTCCACAATATTTTCTGCTTCATTTTCCTCATTTTCCTCTTCTAATGGATCTTTGATGTATGTGAATCTCTCAATGTATTCCTTTTCAATAATTCCTTGTAATGGTGGTTGAGGTTCCTTTTCCTTTTTTGTCACACGTGATTCGCTAAAATCCCCTTTCCTTGGCACAATTTCTTGCATTGCATCTGGAATAAATTGAAGAGCATTAATTATTTTCCAAATAAATTTGCACTGTACTAGATCTTTTTCAATGGCAATGCAATTTCTTCCTTTTTGTAGGCAACATGCAATCGTTGTACCTAATTATCAAGCAAAAAACAAATAATGAAGTAAATTAGTATAATGACATATAAATTAAGAAAGAAGATACTGAAATTCAATTCTATATAATAAAACTTAGTTGAGCTAGAAAATAAATCTAGAACCCAATCTCCTTCATTTGAGCATATGTCGATAAGATAGTTAATCAATAACTGTGGTTTTTGATAAATGTTAACTACCTCCCATTTTGCTTCTTTGTCTTCATATGTTAGTTTTTTCACAACAACATCATAAACCAATACTTGGCTATGACTTTTTCCATCTACCCAATTAAAAAGCATAGACATATAGCTATCCTCTTTTGCACAACTATCAATATGGATGAACTCACAATCATTTATAAATGGTTGATATTCATGGTTAAGAATATTGGAATTTTTCCTAGAACATGAAATAGTAAAAGTTCGATTAACTTGTACATAAATGAATTTTTTAACATTAATCAAGCATAGATTTTCAACGTCTTACCATGTAATCTGCATCCTTGAGGTTGTTTTCCACTTGAATCTTGACAATAACATTGTCAATTGTGTGTCCGAATGAAATATGACAAATCTCCATAATGGTGATGATGTGACTTCTACAAATCCTACAACCACTTTACTAAGAGCTTGATAAATATAAGGGTCACTATCATAGTCAATGTTTGGGATATTGAAACCATGGGTAATATCTTCAATAACTAGGGACTAATCCCTTTTGGGTATGAGTTTAGAAATGTCTTCATAGTCACCTTGTTTTACTTGATATTGAATAGTGTCAAGCCCATTCCAAATGAAATGAGTAAGAATTGGATCAAGTTAAACATTCCTAAGACGTTGCTTCTTCAGTATTTCAATCTTAATTTTTTCAATAAAGGTTCTGAAACTATCTCGTGCTCCATTTGCATCCTTCCTTGTCTTTAATAAAATAAACAAATATATGTATAAGTTATAAAACAAAAATAGTATACAGATGAATAAAAATGATTTACAAATCAACATACCTTTTTTATTTTGGTCAAGTAAGAGTGGAGCTTTCAGTTAACCGAAAAAAAGGATTACATATGGTACACGTCTTTACAACTGTAAAGACTAGCAAAAGACAGACCCATTGATGATTAACAAACAACAGGGTCAACAAAACGCAAAACCTTAAACACATAACCTCTGACCATTTTTAAGCCCAATATCCATTCGATAAGAACCCAATTGATCTGACGGTCCTCAAAGATATCGCAGCGCAAACTTGAGCGACACTTACTCGCTTCACGGAGCCGATATAGATTATAAACCATTGGTATATAAAACATCAGGTCTACTCTTAGACTTAACCTTTGACCATTTTAAAACTCGATATCCATTCAATAAAGAACCCAAATGATCTGACGGTCCTCAATGATATCGCACTGGAAACTTGTGTGACACTTACCCGCTTCATGGAGTTGATATAGATTATAAACCATTGGTTTATAAAACTTTGGGTCCACTCTTAGACTTAACCTTTGATCATTTTAAAACCTGATATCCATCTCATCAAAATCCATTTTATTCAACTATCCTCAATGATATCAGATCGGAAACTTGCGTAACACTTACCCGCTTCACGGAGCCGATATAGATTATAAACTATTGGTCTCTAAAACTTTTGGTCTGCTCTTAGACTTAACCTATGATCATTTTAAAACCCGATATCCATACCATAATGGAGGCCATCAAAACCTATGGCCTATGGCCCTTCAACGAGCATGATGTTTACCAAATACTCATCCCCCGTAGTTAGCTAAGACATAAGCATTGACTGTGGGATCAACGGTTAGGATTTACTGTGGCATTTCAACCATGCTCAAGGACTTTTGCTCCTCCTACTTCCGCTAGTCTTTCTCCTGCTCATTATTCATGGTCTAGAAGTATGCCATATCTTTGGTTGCCTATCGTTTACAATCATCACGCAGTTTACCAGAGGGTATAGAATCCCAATTTTACCGCATATAGATTTCCTTACATAGCACTCCTTCATTATCCAAACGATGCTAACATATTAGCTTTTCTTCTCACATGAATGAAGATGACAGTTCTTAGGGTTCGCAAGTGGTAATGAATACATTGAAAGACCTATGAGAGCCTCCAATGTTTTGACACATTTCCAGGTATCGTTCCATTACACATTTTCTTCGTCACATTAATGACCAATTGAGAGTCAGCTTTAATGATGGCGTTGTGTAAATTTGAATTCATCAGGATTTCCAGGCACTTCTCTAAGGCCATGAGCTGCACCATGTTATTAGTGGCAGTCCCCAAATGACTGTGAAAGATATCCTTTATGTACCCTTTCTCATCTCTTATGACACCACCAAATCCAGCCATCCTTGGGTTGCCCTTAGAAGCCCCGTCTATATTGATTTTCAAAAAACCATGAGGAGGAGGTTGTCAGATATCTTTACCAGCAATTGTTTTGCTCACACCCTTGTCAGTGCCTTGTCGAACCAGAGAATGGAGACCCAACTACATCAGTATGAGAGAATCCTGGGGTGAAGGAGGGTCCTCAAGAATTTTCCACATAAGGGATCCTATTGTATCTTTGAGCTGTCGTAAAATTTGGACAATGATGTTCTGGGTCGAGCCTGTTTTGCTCTTGAAAATCCTGCCATTGCGTTCTTTCCAAACATACCAGATAATAAAGCCTGGAACCAGAGTCTAAGCCTTGTTAATGATTTAATTACCTGAGAAGTCTTTCCTCCAATTCTTCAAAGTGTTGGTGATGTTGAGTTTGTCCCTGTCAGTTTTCTTGAACAATGAGGCCACCCAATCCCACAAAGTAGAGGTGAAGGGGCAGAGGTTTAGTAAATGTTCCATCGTCTCCTCCTGTAAGCCACATAGATGGCATTTGAATGGGCCAAAAAAGCCCCTTTTCAGAAGATTCTCCCATGTGAGAATTTTTTTTTGGTGAATAAACCATATAAACAACTTGTTTTTCATCCATTCTGAGTTCTGCCAAAGGTTGTTCCAAACCTGATTAGGGTTTGGATAATCAAAACCTAGGGCCATGCGTTTAGCTTCTTTAAGGTTAAAGGTTCCTTCGATGTTTCGACCCCATCTTAGTTGTGTTGGGCCGTGAATACGACCACTTTGTAACAGTTATTTCATCCATTTTTACTCTTCTTTATTATATCATTTGTTATAATTTATCATTTAAATCCATTTTATAAATGATTTATGCTCTTATGATGATAAATATTTTATCTTCCTTTATTTCTAATAAATTGATGATTATGAATGATTTTATCAATGATAGTTTCAATAAATTAGTTGTAACGTTATTTACGATTTTTAACCTCCAAGATAATTTCTAGATTGAAGATTTGACCATTAAATTTGCCAACTCAGAAATTCGCTGGAATAAGAAGTGATAGTTTTGCGGTTGGAATGCTGAGCAAATGAATATGAATATGGAAAATATGGAACATGGGTTTTGTCCAGAACGGACCCAATTAACTTTATCAAAGAATGTTTTGCCCAAATTCGGCTTGTATTGAGAGAAACGCAGGGTTCTTTGAGCACGCATTTCTCAGATTTGTTGTTGCGATCGTTTTCCAAATCTCAGCTGCAAAGAACAAATTCGCCTTGCTCTTGTTGAAAGATGGATGGAAATATATTTTCTTGTTGATCAATTGGTTGGGAACAATCCAATTTTGTAATAGAATCATGTTGTACTTATCTCTATTGTAACTGCTCTCTAATCTCTCTATTTAAATGAAAACAGAGATCAGATATGGGGATGACTTTGGGGATTCGAATGATGGAATTGAGGATGAATTAGAGATTCAGAATTGAGGATGGCAAAGAGAATGGATAATGGCTAAGAGATGGAGAGATTTATTATTGTAATCCATTTTAACTTTTCTTTGATATTTTAATATAAATCTGGTTGCCATTCCATCTTTGATCCTGAAGTAACCCAGCAGCATCCGCTGGTGGCTAAGGGCCCAGCCTCTGGTGGATTGTGCTACTTCTGTATATTATCTCTTTGGTTTATGCGTGGTTTTGCTTATCAGCTTGAGTCGGTAATCTGGTGTGTTTCATTATCTTATTTTGCAGCTCTGTTATATTTCATATTTCGTTCTTTGCAACAAGAAAGTCGTAATGTGCATTCTAACGTATTGCTATTTCTTTAAAGTCGTTAATGTAACATTGATGTTCTCTAGATAATGCTATTGTTGTTTAATTGCAGAGTAATCAAGCTGTAACCTTCATTAGCTAGTATTACTGTATTTGTCTATGGTTTATACTTCATACGATTGTTGTTCAATTGGTTCCATGATGAATTGTAATCGTTACACTTTCTAACCAGGATTAATACTTGCAGTATCAGACTCAGATTACTATTAACGTGTGCCTATGTTAAGTTATTATGCATTTGTATTTGGCTTTCCAGCGTTGTTTCATATTCTATCATTAATCAATGCTGTTCTATTTCTGTGTGCTGTCCGATTTATTCTTAGAGTAAAGATTGCTATTAATTTGGCTTTGTTGTTGTTAATTTCCATTAATTGGAGTTTGTTGTTCAGATTCCTTTAATTACAGTTTGCTGCCCATTTACCTTGTTGTTCATTTCTGCTGATTAATTGCAATAGTTTGCTTTTAAAGAGTTTTCCTAGTTTACTTTCCATGGTAGCTTTAGTTCAATTTCGATTTCCTTTTAATTTCTTTAAAGCAGGACTGTCAACTGTAGAGAACATTGGTTATTGCTTCCTCGTTCCTAGATTGATTGTCTTGTTCCTATTTGATTTCAATTGCATCAATATCCAGAGGAATGAGTTATTGCTACTGTATCCTTGATTGATAGTTGTTTGAGTGAATGATTTAGTTTAGAACATTTCAGTTTCTTGTTCGTTGTTCCATTTCAGGTTTGCTGTTCTATTTCTTAATTGTTGTTCCATTTCTTATGTGTCATTCCATTTTCTGTTATTTGCATTATTGATTGCTTTGGTGTGCAGAACGATCTGAAACTTTAGTGGGCATTGGCATTTGTTGTCTAGTCCCCAGATTGATGATCCGTTCCTTGATTACTTTTGGTTACATCAGTTTTTAAAGGGTTAAGTTATTGTTACTGGACCCCTGACTGATACATTGCTTATTTTTCCGAATAAATTATTTTTTCGTGTGTATTTTTGCCTTTTGGCATGCATTTCCTTTCTTGTTCCCTACACAGAACACCACTTTCTTTTTGAGTGTTTTTGTTGTTCCTTCAAAAAAGCAACACTTTGGGAGTATTTTCGAGAGCAACCCTTCCTTCCTCTTGTGGGATTATTCCTAGTTCATCTCAACCACATTTTATTGATTCCCTTTCATGGTATGAAGTACACTATTTTTATGAGGACAAGAATTATGGATTCTATTGAAGCGAGTTAATATTATTTACGTTATGATCTTTAATAGGACAGCTCCTTGATGATAGTTTATTTTCAAAAGGACACAATTATTTATATATTAATTTACTGCATTGTTTTCTGGTGTACATGATCCTGATTGATCATCTTAATACCATGTTGGTTCCATCCTACCTGGTTATAATCTTCTCTGTCTGTAATAAATGAGATTATGGGTATATTTTTTTTTATTGACATGTTCAACTTCTTCCACCATCCCTACTCTTAAGGAGTCCTGAGCCTCCCTCTTTCTATCATAAAAATGTGTAATAACAACAAAATTTTGTTCACATATGGAGGATAGGGGGTCTCATTATGAGCCAGCCTACTATGTTCATAAGGTTGTAACAAAGTGACATTCCCATTATGGCCACCACACCAGGGTTATGATCCATTGGATAGCCAAATTATCCTTGGAACAGAAGGTCTCATCACGAGCCGGCCTGATCACTTTTGCTACATCCCAGTGAATGGCAATGTGGTTATCTGGTTACCACGCCAGCACACTGATCTCTTCTGTAGAATAGCATTGGAACTCTCCATTTATAAATTGAGGATGCTGGCTCATATGGGTTAAAAAGCAACCCTGCCGAGGCCCTGGACGCCTGCTAGTAGCAGAGGCTCTGCTTATGGTATTGAAGTTATATCTTATCGTCAATTATTACTATAATACCCTTTTCTTATTATTTCTTTTTATCAGAGAAGTTATTTCCTTATTTTTTTTTCCCTATTTTGAACCTTTACGCATAAGAAATTGTTTTATGATCAATCGCATCATTTTTCAGCTAGAATACCGTCAATAAAGCATATTTTTGGCATATTTATGTCCTTTTTCTCTTTTCATAACTTATCATCAATCCAAAGCATCCTATCTTTTATTCATAACCATTTTTATACACTCTGCTCTCATTATAACCATAACTCTCACCGTCCTATCATTGATATGTGTACTCTGCTTCATTTACTGTTGTATTGTTCATTCCCTTGCCTTGCCGTCAGCACAACACCTCTCATATGCTTTATGGTCATAGAATTCATTTTCCAATTGGAGGGGGGAATGTATGCATTATGGGATTGCATGTGATATGATTACTGCACTCTGCCATAACTTGTTGATTTGATAAGTTTTTCTGATTGAAATTTTTGCATGCATATTAATCTATTGCTATTTAAAACTAACACTATGGATTCAAGAACATTGTATGCAAAATAGTGATTTGTTTACAGGAGAACAGCAAGTATGGGGCAGAAATCTATTCGCAGCATAACCACACTATTGCAACTAACAGAAGAGGCTCGAGCAACTCGCAAACGTGAACAACTGTTCAGACATGATGTGCTTTCCTGGATTCCACGTTTTGCATCACTTTCAACACCAACTCTGCCTACATTATCTTCAACAAATGCCAGTACATATATGTCATTCCACATTTTTCTTTTTGGAGGTAAAACTTGAGGTAAAATAGCATAATTTTCTGATTTATTACGAATTTATGAGAATTTAATGAAAATCCATTTTGAGTGTTATTTATCATCCTTCATTCCACATCTTTACCACTTCCCATATTTTTCAGCGGCATATCCTCTTTCAATTTTGAGGGAATATTGCTTTCATTCATTCTTTCTTATGACCATGTCATTCCTATTCTTTATCATCCATTACTATTCTTATTCATTCTCAACACCTCCCTTATTCCATGATTGTTTTACACCAAGCATAGAATTCAACATATGGTAGCAACCACCTCAATTTATTTTCTAGCATCGCATGAGGCCATGCTAATTTTTCAGAGAGGGAGAGGAATTGCTACGCATGATGGATGTTTTCTATTTTCTTTCTCATTTAAGGCATACAATTTCATTTTTACACAGTGCAGAAATTGATTTCCATAATACTTTTAAAACTATGAATTCAATTATTGTGATTTCTGGAAAACACAGATGTATCATTAAAATACACAAACCCAGATAATTTCAAGTTATATTGGTTCATAAAATTTCGGAAATCATGCACTCTCACCTACAGCCATTTTGTTTATATCTCATGATCCGTGCATCAAAGCGATCTGATTTTTGGATCATAGAGGCATTCATATATTACAAATTTACTTGCAACATTTCAACAAAATCTGGTTTGTAGTTTTTGGGAAAATGGTTAATGAAGGTTGTTGTCAATTATATCATATTTTGATGCAACTTCATTGTTATGCCTTCATCAAGATTGCTAAAATTGAATATTCATTAAGTGAGGAAGAATTCATTTGTTCTATGAGCTGAGATGAACAAATTTTTCTGCTTGGTTAACACATGGGTTTTGTCTTTGGGTTGCATGATGACATGCAACATATTCAGTTTTTGTTGCATGAGGACATGCAATATATTCGGTGTGGGGGTGTGTTGGGCTGTGAATATGACCACTTTGTAACACTTATTTCATCCATTTTTACTCTTTTCTATTATATCATTTGTTATAATTTGTCATTTAAATCCATTTTATAAATGATTTATGCTCTTATGGATGAATATTATTTATCTTCCTTTATTTCTAATAAATTGATGATTATGAATGATTTTATTAATGATAGTTTCAATAAATTAGTTGTAACATTATTTACCATTTTTAACCTCCAAGATAATTTCTAGATTGAAGATTTGACCATTAAATCTGCCAACTCAGAAATTCGCTGGAATAAGAAGTGACAGTTTTGCGGTTGCAATGCTGAGCAAATGAAGAAGAATATGGAAAATCCGAAACATGGGTTTTGTCCAGAACAGACCCAATTAACTTTATGAAAGAATGGTTTGCCCAAATTCGGCTTGTGTTGAGAGAAACATAGGGTTCTTTGAGCACAATTTTCTCATATTTGTTGTTGCGGCCGTTTTCCAAATCTCAGCTACAAAGACCAAATTCGCCTTGCTCTTGTTGAAAGATAGATGGAAATATATTTTCTTGTTGATCAATTGGTTGGGAACAATCCAATTTTTTAATAGAATCAAGTTGTACTTATCTCTATTGTAACTACTCTCTGAACTATCTATTTAAATGAAAACAGAGATCAGAGATGGGGATGACTTTGGGAGGGATTCGAATGATGGAATTGAGGATGAATTAGAGATTCAGAATTGAGGATGGCAGAGAGAATGGATAATGGCTAAGAGATGGAGATATTTCTTTTTGTAATCCACTATAACTCTGCTTTGATATTTTAATATAAATCTGGTTGTCATTCCATCTTTGATCCTGAAGTAACCCAGCAGCATCCGCTGGCGGCTAAGGGCCCAGCCTCTGGTGGATTGTGCTGCTGTTGTATATTATATTTGTATTTTATGCGTGGTTTTGCTTATCAGCTTGAATCGGTAATCTGATGCGTTTCGTTATCTTATATTGCAGCTCTGTTATATTTCATATTTCGTTCTCTGCAACAAGAAAGTCGTAATGTGCATTCTAACGTATTGCTATTCTTTTAAAGTCGTTAATGTAACATTGATGTTCTCTACATAACGCTATTGCTGTTTAAATTGCAGAGTAATCAAGTTGTAACCTTCTTAAGCTGGTATTACTGTATTTGTCTATGGTTTATACTTCATACGATTACTATTCAATTGACATTGTGGTTCCATTATGAATTGTAATCGTTACCCTTTCTAACCAGGATTAATACTTGCGGTATCAGACTCAGATTACTATTAATGTGTGCCTGTGTTAAGTTATTATGCATTTGTATTTGGCTTTCCAGCGTTGT
Organism: Pinus taeda; assembly: GCA_000404065.3. Classification (NCBI taxonomy): domain Eukaryota; kingdom Viridiplantae; phylum Streptophyta; class Pinopsida; order Pinales; family Pinaceae; genus Pinus; species Pinus taeda. The sequence continues at coordinate 25,032 of APFE030682635.1, forward strand.
TTCATATTCTATCATTAATCAATGATGTTTAGAGTTTGTTGTTCAGATTCCTTTAATTACAGTTTGTTGCCCATTTACTTTGTTGTTCATTTCTGTTGATTAATTGCAATAGTTGGCTTTTAAAGGGTTTTCCTAGTTTACTTTCAATAGCAGCTCTACTTCAATTTTGATTTCCTTTTAATTGCTTTAAAGCAGGAATGTCAACTGTAGAGAACATTGGTTATTGCTTCCTCATTCCCAGATTGATTGTCTTGTTCCGGTTTGATTTCAATTGCATCAATATCCAGAGGACTGAGTTAATGCTACTGTATCCTCGATTGATGGTTGTTTGAGTGAATGATTTAGTTTAGAACATTTCAGGTTTGTTGTTCCATTTCTTAATTGTTGTTCCATTTTCTGTTATTTGCGTTATTGATTGTTTTGGTGTGCAGAATGATCTGAAACTGTAGTGGGCATTGGCATTTGCTGTCTAGTCCCCAGATTGATGATCTGTTCCTTGATTACTTTTGGTTACATCAATTTCCAAAGGGATGAGTTATTGTTACTGGACCCTTGACTGATACATTGCTTATTTTTCCGAATGAATGATTTAGGCTTCAAGGTATTTTTCTATAAGTATATTTTCTTTCAAGCATTCATTTACTTTTGGATTTTAAGCACTATACTGCAAAACATTACTCTTGAGTAAATAGCCGCCTCAGACTGAGTACACTCTTGAAATAAAAAGTCGTCCCTGGGTTGACAATTAATGTGAGGTAATTAGGAGTTAAAAAGACACCTTTTTATCTCTCCACAAGTTGGTTAGATGAGGATGACACAAAAATCTTCCTCTGCTCCAATTCAAGAGCAAGAGAATCCGCCTGGGCCTTCAAAGGACTCTCTTCACTATAACCAAGATCCTTCCACATTCTCCATTTACCATTGTCCCTTACCTGATCCCAGAAGTAACTTACCATAAGTAAACCTTTGTTGTTAGTGTCATTTTTTAGAGTGGTTAGTTCTTCTCTAAACAAATTTGGTTCCTGCTGCCAGTTATCCTCCCAAAACCGTGCAGGGTTCCCAGCTTGGATCTCCCAGAAACTATGTTGCTAGACAATGGATATATTCTCCCAAGCAAGTTTCCAAATGTGGGAGCCCTTGATGAGCCCTGACATTCAGATATGATCCCTCTCCTGCAAATTATTTGCATATTTCTGCTTCCAAAGCTTAGCCCAAGGGGTGGATGATTCGTTGAGCCACCTCCACCAAAGTTTGTCTCCCAAAACTCTGCTGAGGATTTCAAGGTCATGAAGCCCCAAACCACCATGGGCCTTATGTTTGCAGAGCTTGTCCCAAGCTACCAAAGCCCACTTATTTTTCTCTTCCCCTTTTCCCCAAAGAAAATCTCGTTGAATACTCCTAATTTGTTGCATAACTCCTTTAGGAGTAGGAAGGGCTGAAAACATGAAAATGGGTATAGCCTCTAGGACAACCTTTGTAAGCACAAGCGGTCCCACCAAATTCAAAGACCCGCAAGTCCATTTCCTGACTTTTCCTTGATGTTTATTAATTACTAGCTACCACACACCCTTGCTCAGAGGTTTGTCAATAAGATGCATTCCAAGGTACTTGGAAGGTAACTGATCTCTTTGAAACCCAAAAATTTTGGTGAGGTTCCTCTGAATAGCAATGTCAGTGTTAAAAAATAACAACTTTGATTTTTCAAGGCTTACGTCTGTACCAATGGCCAATGCAAAGTTGTTCAGGATTTCTTTGAAAGATCTGGCTTACTTGACCGTAGGAATTCCCTGCAACATTCTGTCATCCACAAATTGTTGATGAGTAGAAGCAGCACCATATGGGGTAAGTTTCAGATCCTAGATTCTTCCTTTAGCATTTTCCATTTTGATCACTCTGCCTAGCCCTTCCATCATGAGAACAAAGAGGAAGGGAGAGAGTGGATCCCCTTGTCTAAGACCCCTATAAGGCATAAAGGTTCTAGAGGAAGAGCCTGTTAGAGTTGGTCTTGTCAGCCCTCCGTCAGAGATCAAAACTCTTTTTGCATTTCATTTTAGAAGTCCCGATCCATTCACTCAGCTGCATTCTGCTAGGGGGATGCCATAATCCAAAAGAAAGGGTCTTGTTAGTCAGTCCCCCTCATGTCTGGCACCTATTGGCTTGGGTATTTTGTCAAGGTTCACTAAATTCCATGACAGTCAAGGTCTGGTCCTTTAATGGACAAAAGTCATTTTCGATCATTAGGTCTAGGGATTAATTAATTTGGTCTTCAACCATGTCCAATAAAGCCATGCAGGCGAGAGTGAGACCCTTACAAAGTTATGATTAAGATATTTTCATCTTCATGTTGAAAGACTTCGGCTGTTCTTCAAAACTCTGTTTTGAAGAAAAGTCAAACAGTGTGACATTTGTGATAATTTTCAAAAAAGTCTCCAATCGATTTCTTTAGGTGCAATCATGGTTTCCGTGACCAAACTCCATGTCATGCAACCCCTGCAAAAGTGCCAAAAAAAAATTCATCATTCTAGCTAAAAATTCAAAGGAAAAAGTGAAATTCAGTGTTGCATTAACTCGGTGAAAAAAGCCAAAATGAAACATTAGCAAAGTGGGTTTTTGAAGAGGAAAAAATTAAACCCATGACTTCAAAGTCTTTATATACAAGTTTCCACCAAAATCAAAGTCATTGTGCAAATAAAGGTCATAGAGAAACGTTGCAAATTCATTGGGAGAGCAAAGTGCGTGTTTGGAGTGAGTTGGAGGCGTTTTCCAGAGTGTGACACACACACACAGAGGGGCGCGGCGCACATACAGAGCACAGCGCACACAGGGCCACCCCACAGTGCAAAGTTTACAAGGGCACAGCGCATATAGAGAGTACGACGCACTGGGTTTGTTGCACGACACACACCCACAGAGGCCGGAAATTGTTCCCAATTGCATCAATTTTTTTGGAATTCCTTCTAATTTCTAGGTAGGGACTGTCTCTTCGCTTGTTCATCAAATTTTTTTGAATTTTATGGTGGTTCATGGCTATGTATAATTGCAGCAAAAACTCATAAAACCAACCACTAAAAAACATTAAAGCCATTGTTGCTAGGGTTGCAAAATTGTGGTGTTGATGCCAAGGCTCCTCTTTCACCTCTCATCTTTTCCCTCCTCTCCATTTTTCCCTTCCCCCCTATCTCATTTTTCCCTATTACCCCTACCCTAAAATATTACCAAACCCCATTTCCTATCCCCTCCTCTTATTTGTCAACATAACACCCCAAAACCCTACCTTATTAAAACCCCAAAACCCTACCTTATCAAATCCCCAAACCCCGTACATATCCCTAGACAAAACGTCTCCCCATAACCCCTATTCCCATCATATTATTACCCTACTAATACTCCTTTTTTTTTCATTGTTCCCCTTGGTGGCAGTTATCACAACAACACCTGGTTTCACACCATCATCAAAGGGCAGCCCAAGTACAGTACGCACAGCAGTCATGGCATCTGAGCATTCATCAGAGTATGAGATGGAGACACAAAGTGATTCATCCTCGGAAGAACAGGCTCCCAGGAGACATAACAAGAGTGGAAAAAATGTTAGGGATGAGCCAACCACCCTCACAGAACTGCAGGCCTGCCCTCTTGCTATGTCGTGCTTCCAACATCTATCATGTTTTGAATTTTGTCAAAGGGTGGCTAATGTTAGAGTTCATCATGAGTTGGCCCATCTTTTTGTGCTTCACCTACATGGAGGTCACTCTATCTTGGCCAGGGTCACCTTCACATTGACACGCGAAACTATCTCATTAGCAACTGGCATACCAAATGTTGGAGAATAGTGGCACAAGAAAAAGAAGGTGGATAGGAAACATTATGAGCCTTACATTAAGGCCAGTTTCTTGAGGCAGCTCACAAGATTCTTTCCATTCAGATATTGGAAAGATGAATATGCTCCGCTCATGAAATTGATCATGAAGTACTTCAGCTGTGAGGGGAGGTTCTCTCGTCTATATTCCTATCACATCAGGTTGCTCATGCACTTTACTAGGGTGCGGATGCTGAACCTCCCATTTTTAATTTTCAGGAACATAGAGAGGATGAACACCTTCATGCAGCATAAGACCCCTCAGCAGCAACTTAACAATGTTTATCACTTTGCTCTTATCCGAATTTTGGTGGATCATCAGTTGGGATTGCAGGGCAATGCTTGGGAGGACTTCATCTCCCGTGACCTCTTCAGCACTTCACAGGTATTATCAAAGGCGGAGAATGAGATAGGTGGTCCTTCTCATTAGTATGAGTGCCACGAGACCACTAATATGTCAGTATTCATCACGTATCAGAGAGGCAATAGGCACTTGTTTGCAGCAGCAAAGCGAGTGTTATCTCCACCTGGGGTGGAAGCGACCTCACTTCTGGCATCAAAAACACACGTACAGGACAAGGGAAAGAGTCCCATGCATGACGAGGGGCCATCAGGTGAACATGAGGCCAAATTCATCCTCATTCAGGATGATGATGCAGATGTGGAGAGTGCCAAACTTAGGATGACCATCCAGGAGCAGAAAACGGAGATCCAAGACTTGTCACTCAATTTGGAGAGGGCCAAATGGATTATCCAGGTATTTGGAGTAGAGGAACAAATAGCTTGAGGACCAGCATGAGGTCATGGAGCTGCAAAGCATCCGTGAGAATTGCCAAGCTGGCCAACATAGGAGGATCGAGCTCACTCCCTTGGAGCAAGAGATTAACAATGACCGTGAGTCTTGGCTCGAGCATATCAACATGCACCTTGAAAGACTGATGGAGAAGGCCGACAGGGACAAAACCATACTGAGGCAGATGGTTTATCATTACAGGGCATGGAACATGAGTTCAAAGGCTCGGATAAGGAGTTTGAAGGCAAAATTGAGCAAAGCGACAAAGAGGAAAAAGAGGCAAAAAGAGCAAGATCGGCTTCGAATCTTGGCTGAATCCTCTGTGGCCCAGTATAGTACCTCTTAGAGAACATCCAGCCCAAATTTCAAGAAATTTGGGGCAATTTTGGTCACATGGCAAATTTTTTGTCACAACACTGGTTTTTTCTCCCTGTGCGCCGTGCCACTGGAACGACGCTTAGGATTGGGAGCTCCAAATTGCAAATGGATTGCATTTTTGGATTCAGCATGCAAAATCACAACTATTGGTGCATGGACAAGAAATTTGGGCATGATTTGAGTCTCTAGGAGGTCCCAAACACTAAAAAAAACCTCTCTACCCCTATTTTGACACACATGAAGCAGTCTTGGGAGAATGAAGATTTGGAGGGGAAAATGAGCACCAAATTCAGAAATTCCACTTGGGTTGGAAAGTAGACAAGCTAGGATTTCCAAAAATCACACTTAGGCACATTTTGGACTCCTGACACTACCTCAAAGCGGCCTCCAAAGTGGCACGACACATATAGAATTAGGCACGACGCATATAGAGAAAAAGGCCAAATTCACCTTCGTTTCGCGAAATTTCGATTCGCGACTTTATCCAAGTGGGCCTACTCATCTATACTTCACCTTTTTCGGCACATAAGGCAAATTTTAATGTATTTTCACTCCAGGTTGGCTTCTATCGAGGTGGAAAAGGAAGGCGAGCAGTCACCCAAGCCATTTGTCATTTTTCTAATGCTGCACCTATAGCTAATGGTTGGCTTTCCATCTCCATTTTGTAATGATTTGAGAAACTCCCAAACTCTTGGTCATTCTATTTCCTCATGGCATGGTCTATTTATTGTATGAAAACTATTTGCAAAGGGTTGGTTGGCTTGTAATTTCTGGGAGACTGTGGGAAAGAAACTCTGTTTCTTCATTGTATATTTTGACAGAGGATTAATGAAAGGCAACGGCTCTGTTTCATGAGATTCATGTGGTTGTGAGTGTAGCAATTTTTTTTTTTCCTTATGTTTCATATGTATTTCGTTATGTTTCATAGTTCATTCATATTCATTTCCAGTGAAATTTTCTGAGTAAGATAAGTTAGAATTCATTTTTATTGCTCTACCTGTGGGAAAGTTTAATGCTGTGTGTTTTTCTTATGTTGAAAACGATTCATGTACTTATGCCCTTTTCACCCTCCTAAGAAATCTCTTCATTCCGCGTTATTTCAAACTAAATTGCTAGACTTTCCACCTGTCTTGCCTCACGAAGTAATCTGTGCCTTTGTATTAAATTCTCTGCTCATTGCTGTCCGTTGGTCCCATACCATCCCAGAAACTCAGTCATTCATAAAAAATTTCTTCTTGTATCCATATTTACTTACTATCCTAAGATCAATATTTCACTGTAAGTAACCTCAGACCATTTCATTCACTTATTCGCTAAGCGTGACTCGGAGATAGCCCTCTCCTGTTCTGGTAGGGCTAGCTACCAGTCTGAGCGTGGTTTGTGGTTAGCCTGAATTTTGCCTTCCTTCAGCCTAAGGTGGATTTAGGTGCTAATAGAGTCGTTAAGTAGAAGGGAGAAGTTGGCTGTGGATACAAGGGCCATAACCCATCTTATCCAATTGTGGTCGAAGCCATAAGCTCTTAGCATTGCCCTGATGTAAGACCAGCTTAACTTATCATAAGATTTCGCTAGGTCAAGCTGCATGACCATACCAGCTTTCTTATTGCTCTTAAGAGAGAGTACCACCTCGTGAGCTTGTATGATATTGTTGAGAATTTGTCTTCCTTCCAAAAATATAGTTTGCTCCTTTGAGAAGAGAGCAGGAAGAAGAGGCTTGAGTCTGTTAGCGATCACTTTCGAAATAATTTTGTACACCACATTACCTAAGGCTATGGGTCTGAATCTGTCTGGTGTCATAGCTTTTTCCTGCTTTGGAATCAAAGCTATGAAAGCGGCATTAATAGCTTTCAAAAAAATTTTGGATCTTGTAGAGTCTTCCACAACATCAAGGATATGTTGTTTGACTGTTTTCTAGCAAGCTTTGAAGAAGTCCACCTTGAAACCATCAGGGCCAGGAGCTTTCCCATTTTGCATCTCATTGATAACTTGACTAACCTCCTCTTCAGACACTGGCATGTTAAGATTGTGGTTGTCTTCCCTGGTTACAAGCTTAGGAATGAACTTTGTGAATTTGTTAATAAACTGAGATCTATCGACGAGAGGCTCCTCTGCTATGCTAAGGAAGTGTTGAATGTTATGAAACCAGCTCACAAAAAGATAGAAAAGATAGATGAACGCCTTAGAAATAAGCCTCTTCAAGGGGGCAACCTCCTTTACATTACACAAATGAACAATTCTTAGATGATACAAATAGAAAGACTCTTTCTATATATAGGAGTCTAAGGGGTCATAATATAATCAGAGCCGACATAACAATAATACTGTAAGGGAACAATAATAACAATAGTGGGCTTCTATGGGGCACAATAATAGCAATATGGGACTACATGGGCACAAAAATAAAATAAGGGAGTTATACTAATAACAATAAGGGGTTACACTAGTAGTATAGGGACCTAACATGTCCCTCTCCTTCAAAAAGTATTGTCCTCAATGCTTGAGTAGTTCTTGATGCTTCTGTATAAAATTATTTTCCTCTTGTGTGGAATATTCAGCAAGTAAGTTCTTCCATTTGATGGGATACTCTGAAATTGATCGATTTCGTAGCTATCGAGTTCTTGTTTTTGTGACTGCTCGAGGTTCCAAAATGATTTTTCCTTCCTCGTCAAGTTCTAGCAATATTATTTGAACTGGGATATTCTGCAACTTTTGAATGAGTGGCCACACTTCTTCGTCCTTCTTCCATTCATCCCTTGCCTTGTTTATCCAATCTGGTTGGATAATAGAAATAGCACAAAAAAATGCTTGTACAACCTCATCCTTTCTTGCGAGTCCATCTGCAAAAACATTTTGCTTCCCTTTTTTGTAGATTTTTTCAAAGTCGTAACCCAAAATATTTGTGACCCATTCTTGCTGCTCTTCTAAAGATAATATTTGTTCTAAAAGGTATTTAAGACTATCATTATCTATTTTTACCTTGAAGTGTCTTCCCATTTGGTAGGGTCGCCATTTCTTAAGTGCATGTAGTATTTCCAACATTTCCTTCTCATAAATATCTTGCTTGAGATGTAGCCGTAAAAATACCCAATCGCCTACATAAAAACTTCTTTCACTGCGATGTTGATCTGTATATTGTTTCATTCGATTCTGCACCAAAGTGACGTTATCCTTTAAAAGTTGGAGAACTTGTCATTGATGCTCGATGTGATCTTTCACTGCTTGAATCTTTTTGTTCTTGTTATGTCCTTCTATATTGAGAGTTTGGGGAGTGGTAATTTCTTCCAATGCATTACAAGATATGCTCGGATCCATTTCTTGATGCTCGATGTGATCTTTCACTTCTTGAACATTTTTCTTCTTGATATGTCCTTCTATCTTGATACTTTGATGAGTGGTAATTCCGGCCAATGCATTACAAGGTATGGTTGGATTCATTCCTTATTCTCGATGTGATCTTTCACTTCTTGAACCTTTTTATTCTTGATATGTCCTTCTATCTTCAGAGTTTTAGGAGTGGTGATTCTTACAAATGGTTTACAATATATGGTCAGATTCATTTCTTCTTTCTCTTGGGTTGGTTACTAGTATATATCCTCTTCTTTTGATGTTTCTTGATCCTTTTCTTCCTCCTCTTCATAATCTATGTAAAATAATTTCTTCTGAGCACACTTATTACCTTTAATGTATTTGTTATCACAATTGTAACAAAGTCCTTTTTCTCTTTTTTCTTCCAGTTGTTGTGGTGTAACCCTTGTAGGTTGTGGAAGACTAGGAGAAATGTTGACACCTAATCCTTGTGATTGGGTGAATTATTGTAAATAGATAAATAAGAAATATGAACAGTCATCAGGAGACGAACTAAACAGTCTCTCCCTCATGTATATAATGAGGACCTACCTGATGGAATAAGTTAGTCAATTATTTCTTCCTAATGGAGTTACTACCTGGCCTGACATGGTACCAGAGCCAGCTCCCTTTTAGCTCTTGTCCCTTGTAACTCCCTTGTCTGCTCTCATATACCTACGCTGCTCCTTACAATTAGCTGCGCCCTGTTTGCCATATTCCTTTTATACAGACCTGCGCCCTGTCTTCCATATTCACTTGAACGATAAAACGTTCCTCTGCCTGACACTGCCAGCGTTGTCCAAGTTGTTCTGACATGGTTTCATAAGCGTTGTGCATTCACCTGAACGTCAAGTCTCTGCACACACATGGTCTCATGGTCTATCGGAGCAAATACTGTGAACGTTGTTTATTAGTGGAGGGCTCGACCGGGTTTGAATGAAAAAAAGTTGTGTATCAATGTTGTACACATTTTAAATGCTAGTTTCATATTAATACTGCGTATTAACATTGATATCATTGTTGAATTCTTGATACGCAGAAAGTAGCACTGCCCAAAGTCTGTTTCTCCTTTTTTCTTCCTTGCCCTAGGCGATAACCCTATGGAGTTTTCTTCGAAACTCCTCATCAGATTTAGTTCCATGCCTGCTCTATACTCTAGCTTACATTTAAGGCAGTTTCTGTCTTCTTTGATCGATGGATGTGTTGTTGATGCGTGGAGATGTGCTGTGACCTTCTTTTCATGCGTGGAGATGTGTTGTGACCTTCTTTTCATGTGTAGAGATATGGTGACCTTCTTTTCATGCATGGATATGTGTTGTTGATGCGTGGAGATGTGGTGACCTTCTTTTCATGCGTGGAGATGTGCTGTTGATGTGTGGATATGTGTTTTGGCCTTCTTTTCATGTGTGTAGATGTGTTTTGGAAGGGGTCGTGGACTCCTCGGTGTTGGCATTTGAACACCTTTTTTTTTTCTTTGTGATCAGTTGGATTTTTTTCCAAAGTTGTATGATTCCGACCTACACCTACTTCAGGTATGTTCAAGGATAAATTCATACCAGTATAAATGGTATATAATGCAAAAGACTTTTGGTGGACGCGGCGCTTTATGCTGTTGAGAATATTTTTTGGACTTAGTATACTGCCATATTCTATACTTTAACATTGTGCAGATGAATGTGGATTGACATTTGATTTTGCTATCCTGTCACATCAGAACTATATTTATTTTTCTATTAAGAGTAAAAGTTTTGCAGCAGAAGTTTTTTTTGCTACAAAATGCATTCAATCATATCCATGGTGGGAATAGTTCTCACTGGTAAGGATAACTATCTTGAATGGTCCCCAATAATAAAACACACCCTCATTTTTAATGAGTTGTGGAAAGGAGTGTGTGTCAGAGACGGAGACAATGATCCAGTTCAGCCTACCTCAGATAAAGAGCTAGTCATTTGGGAAAACAAGAATAGAAAAGCTTATTCTTTAATCGCAGCATCTGTAAATGAAGAGGTGAGTCACCATATTTCATCATATTCAACTACCTTTGAAGCTTTAAAAAAGCTAAAAGAACTCTATGACTCACATTCTACACTTGAAGTTGTTCAACTCATGATTAAACTCTTCACTCTTGAACTGCAAAATAATGATCCTCTTGCTCTTGCATCTGAAGTAAAGTCTATAATGCATGATATCAAATCCACTAAGGTTGAATTGGATATTCATCTTATTTCTTTTCTCAAGGCACTTTATCCTACTTACTCCAATTATCTTGAGTCATTGCAAGCAAATGGAAATCTCAAAGATATAACCTTTGACTGTCTTGTGAAATATTTTCTAAAAGAGAGAAAGCTTTTGGAAAGAAGACAACCCCTGAATCTTCTAAAGAGATTGTGTGCCTTGCTCATAAAGAAAAGCATCCTACTCAAGATTCTACAAGAGGAAGAGGTGGATGAAGAGGAAGAGGAAGATATTTCAGAGGCAAGGGGGGAAAACATTCTCAAGGAGAGAAGGCAGATTTGCACTGCATACGCTACAAAAGAAATGGATCACATGATGCCTCTACATGCAAGCTACCATGCGAAAAAATTGAGCAGAAAAGAAACCAACAGAAAGGTAAAACTGATGATACAAACAAAGGTAAAGCACCTGAATCTGCTCACTATGTTGAGGCACAATGTAACATTGGAGTAAATGAAGATTTATTTAATTCTTCACTTGCTTCTTGGAAAAATGATTGGTTGCTTGATTCAGGAGCAACCTGCCACATGACTCATAGAAAATATTTTTTTGAAGATTTCACTAACAATGTTGATGGAGCAGTAGACTTTGCAGATCAATCAAAAATCAAGCCATCAGGGCTTGGTACAATCGGGCTTAAACTACCTGGTCTTCCAAAGTTTCTTCTCGTTCATGTTCTATATCTCCCACAGCTCAAAACAAACTTGTTGTCCTTGGTCCACATCCGCCAGCAAGGTCACTCCATTCATATGTTTGATGGAAAGCTTGAGGTAAGAAAAGCATCTGACCACTCACTTGTCATGAGGGGAATAGAAGAAGAAAGGCTTCTCAAAATGCAAGGAACCTCTGCTCATGCACAAGATTTCTCATACAATTCTCATCATGAAGAAAGTACACTTCCATCAAGTTTATTATGGCATGCTAGATTTGGACATTTGAACTATGACAGTCTCGGCTTATTGAAGAAAAATGGTGTTGCTAGTTTGCCTACAATTCCTAGGAAACTTAAGCAATGTGATGCTTGCATTCTAGGAAAGCATAACAAATAGTCTTTTCATGATTCACATTCAAGAGAACATAGGAAGATTGAACTCGTTCATTCAGATTTATGTGGTCCTATTGAAGCCCCAAAAATTGGGTATACAACAAGGGGGATACCCACCAAGTCCGTACCTTGGTTGGCAGCTCCTTTTCTGTTTGGTATAGTGGGTCTGACTGGGGATAATGGGACCAGTTTCTCAATTTGTGTGTGTGTGTAAGATTGATTGATGTTCCTGGATTTAAAAGATTCTAATTGAGGTGATCTACCTCTAATTCTAATCTAATGACATGTAATTGTATTCTAAAAAAGCAACAACATATAAATCTATACTAACCTGGGGTATGATTCTTTTGTTATGTGATCTAAAATGATTTCAAATAACAATTGGTAAAAAAGATCATTCAACTGCTATAAGAAAAGAATTCAATATAGATGAACTACTTCGCATAAAAAGTTAAATGAAACAGTTGTGAAAAACATATCGCATAATAAGCTGTTCATATATCAAGCATAAATAAATATCTATCACCGTACAAATTGCCAAATGATAACTCAGGCATTCAAGCGTTAACATATAAACAACTAAGCTTAAATATCACTCTAACAGAGGAGATAGAATCAGTTAAGAGATAGAAGTAACATTTATAACTAGTTCTACTCATGAACTTCAAGCGATAGCGATTTATTTCTTCTCAATCCAACATCAACTAAGAGTACAAAAGTGCAACATCAATAGCAGATATCATATGCAAAAATCAATAAATCCTGTTCCATTCATTCACCAAAACCTCCTCAGAGGGTGCAAAAGTGCATGTTTTGAGGACACGTTTTTGATAAATTTCTGGACTCTTCTCTAAATGCATGAGAAGGGTTTAAATACTACTAACTACGTCTAAAAATAACTTATTTACAAAAATTTAGGATATGGTTTAAATGACCGTCCTTTTTCTAGGCAAAATAAAATAAAGCTATTTCTAAAATTAAATCTAATGCTAACTATTTCTGTATTTTCTCCTTTATATCGCAAGCATTCAACATTCGCTTGAGCGAAGTTGGTTGGCCGACTTTGGCCTTTAGTTTTCCTGTGAAAACGGAAACTGCTAGAGCTGGCACCATCTTTTCGGCATAATTTATGATGCATGTTTGAGAGTCATGCATCTGCTATGTGGTTCTACTGAGTAAACCAAGTAAAAAACTAAATTTAACTTAGTTAATCTGCCTTTTCTTGAGCCCTTTGTCTTCAGTCTGATTATAGCTATTATGGCTCTTCAAGAAATTTTTCTTGGCGATGTGTGATTAGCGCTAAGCGCTTATCGTGCATCAGAAACTGCCTCTGTTTCTTGATCTGGGCTTCCTTAATGCATTTTCTGCCTCTTGCATGCTTTCTTTTGGAAGATTGGGTCTTGTTGCTACTTGGCGCAGAACTGAACAAGCTAAACTTGCAACTGAGGTTTTTAGAAAACTCTGATGAGTCTGTAGTAATTATAAATCCCATTACCTTAGGATTTATTTCCTCAAGTAGATTATGTATGCCTTCCCAGGTGAAAATACCTGTGTTTTTGTTGCATGCGGTGTCTGTGTATAAGGGTGCCATTTCTTTATCTTCAGACATCAGAGCCTCGCCTATCTTCACCGTAGTTTCCTGTACACTGCTTTGTATAACCTTTTGTCCTTTGTTCCTGCAGTTTACAAGTGAGGTGAGAGTAATGATAATAAATAACGACGGGAATGCTTTGACTGTCGAAGACATGTAAAAATATGCCACCTTACGTGAACTGGCTCTTCGATAAACTCAAAACTATATTTCATTAACAACTGGAAACTACTTCATTAATGAGCATTAAAGCACATAACCAGTCTTGTTTAATGGAAACACTTTTTCTTGAATAATGAACTAGAAAAATTTACGATTGGATGATTTTGCGATTTGCTTTGCAATATCACAGATCGCTGCATCGCATAATCGCAAGATTGCAAGATCACAAGATCTTTCTATTGTCCTATCGTAAGATCATTTTGTTGCATTATCGCAATTTCGCAGTATCGCATGGTCACAACATCGCAATTTCGCAGTATCGCAGAATCATAATGTATGCATGTTTTGTGTTAAGCAGTTTCTTGCAAGACGCGATTTTGCGATATGCACTATCGCATATCAGCGTTTTCTGCGGTTTTTATTATAAGTGTGCTTCTAAGACTTGTGATTCGATATATGTTTATCCTTATGCAATTTCGCATCGCATTCTCACGATTTTAGAGTTTAGCTTGTAAGAAGGCATGCTGTTATCTTTTCTACAATGCGATATCCTTTAAGGAGTGATTTTGTCTTCCCTCATCACAAAACTTAATTTTTTTATATTTCACAAAGGTCTTTTCTTAAGTTTATGATGGTAAGTTTTATTGAAAAGGAAATACAATCACTAAATTATTTTTTTGAATTTTTAGCTAAGGGTCCCCACTTATTTAGTATTAGTCATAACACTAAATAAAAAGGGGGGTTTTTGGTCGCCACAACAATTGGCGATTCACTTGGAAGAATCAGTTATCTCTGTCGTTCTTTTGAATTTTCTATACTTCCAAAACAGAAAATTTTCCAGAAAATTAAACTTTATTATAAAAGATAAAGTACATTATGCTTTAACCTGTCAATGATATTTTGTTTCAACTATTTTCAACTCTGATTATTTGCTTCCTCAAGCGAGTTCTTGTATTTACATCAGCTATTACTTGGTTTTATAAAGATATAAAAAAGGCTTCGTTGTAAATCAGTTTTAAATATGATCATTTGTCGTAGGTAGACCCTCTGCTGCCAGCAGGCGTTCATAGCCTTGACAGGGTTACCTGTTACCCAGCAATGATCCTAAATCCTATGTAAAGAGACCTACAATTCTCAAAGAAGAATCCACATCAACACTTATTGCATTTGATTTTCTTTTATTCTTAAAGAACAATGTCTTGGTTTGATGGCCAATTTATAACACAGTTATTCACTTGATTTATAACTTACTGAATGAGCTGGCTTGTGATAAGACCCCTTACCTTTTGATTGGAACAATCTTAAGTCATTGCCCTGTTGTGGTATGCAATTTTGGCAAAGTCAGCAAGTTATAATATCTGTGATTATGATAAGTCGGCTCATGATGAGACCTCTTACTCTTTAAGATAAAGTGTATCCTTGAATTATTCCTCTGAAATTTGTGATTTCCTTAGTAGGGAGGAAGTCATTGTTTCCTTAAGATAGCTCTGGACGACAATAGTAGAGTTTTTGGAAGGAGATGTTCTACAGAGAATCTTTATTTTGTTATTGATACCTTTCATTGCACTGATATAAAACAATTTCAAACTAAAGGTTGTTTTCATCAAATTTTATGAAGTTGAAACTAGTGTCATATCTAGGCTAGAGTCTTTAACTGTATCTTCCAATAATAAAGATCAATTTTCCAAAAGATTTACTATTTATACTAGCGAAAAATCAAAATCTGAAAGAGAATTGGTATCTTTTTGGTAAATTCCTAATGTAACCATTCACAATTGGTTTTATTAAAAATAAGTAAATAAAAAATAAAAAAACTAGTTTACAAAATAGAAGAATATTCTTCTAAGGAAAATATTTCTTAAGGATCTGGCCATTAACAGGTAAGGAATCTCTTTTCCTTGTTAAATCCTGCAACATAAAAGTGGACAGACCTATGATTTCTACAATCTGAAAAGGACCAAGCCACATTTGTTGAAATTTAGAATGTTTTCCTTTTTCTTCATGAGCCTTGTTCCATTTTAAAACTATATCTCCCACCTGAAAATCTTTTCTGGTCATTATATTGGAATCAAAAGAGGATTTTACTAATGCTTGATGATGAGCGTGAGTTTTTTTGGCCTGCTCTCTTTGTTCTTCTAACTTGATTATTTCGATTTTCCTTAGTTGTAAGGAGGAAGTTGGTACTTCATCAATATATTGAACTAAAGACAGAGAGGGAATTGCTAAATGAATTGGGAGAACCGCTTCTTTTCCATAAACTAAATTGAATGGTGAAGTGCCAATTGAAGCTTTTTGTGTTATTCGATCTGCCCATAAAGCATATATTAAAGATTTATGCCAATTTTTATGTTTTTGGTCAACTGTTTGTTTGATAATCCTAATTAGGTTTTTATTCGTAGATTCATCTAACCCGTTCCCTTGTGGATAATAATTGGCGGAATATGTAAGTTTAAAACCTCTTTTAAGTGCAAATTTAGTCATTGCATTTCCAGAAAAGGATGCGTTATCAAACATTAAAGTGGAAGGCAATCCAAACCTGGTGATTATGAATTGATCTATAAATTCAATGATATGTTCATCATTAGCCGTCTTGAATGGAACTGCTTCTACCCATTTATTAAAGTAATCTGTTGTTGTAAGGATGTATCTATGCTGCTTAGAAGAGTGAGGAACGATGTCACCTATTATTTCCAATCCCCATTGATCGAAAGGTCGCTCAATGTTGACCAGCTGTAGTGGTAAAGATGGTTTCTTTTGTCTTCTAGCGGCTGTTTGGCAGACTTGACATTTCCTTACGTAATTGGGCGAGTCTTTGAATAATGTGGGCTAGTAATACCCTGCACGTAAGATTTGATGTGCAGTAGCATCTTTAGCATAGTGTCCGCCTGCTAGCCCGTCATGGAGTTCCTGCAAAACGTTTTAGCTTTAGATTCTTCAAGACATATAAGTAGAACAGAATCATAATTTATCCTAAAAAGAACATCATTCAAGAGTTGATATTTTTTGGCTTTCAATCTTAGAGCTCTTTTCTTAGTATGATCGAGGTGTGAAGGGGCATACCCATTCTTCAGATAATAAATGATATCGGCATATAATGACTCATTATCATTTAAGCTTACCTTGTACACTTATATGTCTGCAGATGGAATTTCAGATATCAGCGATGCTCCAACCAGCATTTTGCAAAAGCCTTGAACTTTTACAATACTTGCTGGTTTTATTTCTACATCATATTCTTGTAAGGCAGTGACCCAATTGGCTATTTTCTCACCCACCTCTTTTTGTACTAAAATATTTCTTAATGCTGAAAATGGTACAATGATTTTTGTATGAGTATTGAGTAGGAAGGGTCTGAAATATTTGATTGCTTTGAAAACAGCATAAGCCTGTTTCTCCACATCTGAATAATTTAATTCAGCCCCCTATAAGTTTGAACTGAAAAAAGCAATTGGGGCTTCTACCTTATCTTCATTCTCTTGGGTAAGAATCGTTGCGTATGATCTGTCAGAGGCAAATGTATATAAAATAAAAGGCTCTGAAAAATTTGGAGTCGCTAAAGATGGAGCATTCACAATTGCTTGTTTGATTAGATTGAATGCCTCATATTCATCTTGGCACCACTTGAAGTTTGAGTTCATTTTCATCATAGTTTGTAAAGGAGACACAATTCTTGAAAAATCTGGCATGAATCTCTTTACAAAGTTGATCTGGCCAAGGAAAGATTGCATGGCTTTTTTGTTTCGATGTAGGGAAATTTCAGAAATCTCTTTGATTCTATCAAGGTCAATGTGAATTCCAGTTTTTGACACTATGAATCCTAGAAGTTTTCCTTCACTTAATGTGAAAAAGGACTTTTTAGGGTTGAGTGAAATTCCATACCTAAGACAACATTGGAAGATTTGTTTTAAATCTCTGAGATGGTTGCTTCATTTCCTGGAATAGATAGTTATATCATCCAAATAGATTACCATAGACTTATTAACTAAACCTTTGAATGCAATGTCCATGGCTCTTTGAAAAGTGGCACCAGCATTAATCAGGACAAAAGGCATTTTTTGGTATGTGTAGGTGCCCCATTTGGTTCTGAATGTGGTTTTTTAATTGGTCGTTAGGATGTACCAACACTTGATTGTATCTTGAGAATCCATCCAAAAAGGACATTAATTCTGACCCAGCGACTGCCTGCAAAATTTGTTCCATAGGAGGCAAAGGAAAATTATCCTTTTGGCAGGCTTTATTAAGGTTTCGAAAGTCAATACAGATTCTAATATCTCTGTTTTTCTTTCTAACAGGGATCATGTTGGAGACCCATTTGGAATGTCGAACGGGAAAGATTATTTTGGCTTTCAATAACTTGTTGAGCTCGGATTTAATCTAATTTTCTAAATTGGGATGGACTTTTCTCAACTTCCATTGGTCTGGTTTTGCATTTTCCGTCATTGGAATAATATGTTGGATGATAGAAGTGTCGTATGTTTTAAGTTCATCATAGTTCTAAGAAAAAACATTTCTGTATTGTCTCAAAAGACGGATATATGCTAATTTTTCTTCTGGAGTTAGGCCAAGGCCTAGATTGACGTTTTGGGGTTTGGTATCAGTCCCTAGATTTACCAATTCATAATTCAAAGTTGAACTTTGAAGTTTTGAATTAGTATATCTTTTAAACCGATCTTTCAAATCATAAAGGTCTTCTAATTTGACTACCGACTTAGGTATAGCATTGTTAGTGCTATCCTATTGCAATTGTCGATCATGTTGGTCTTCGTCAATTATTTGAATGGCATAGGATCCTTCAGATGTGAGAAAACTCACGATGTCAGGATCGTCGTTAAAAATTATCCAATTTGTGATGTTGTTAGGAATAGAATGTCGAAATATTAATTCTATTGAAAATCTATCAGGACTAAAATCTTCTGAAGGGATAAGTTTGGAAGCTACGTTAGCTAGGAGGTCTGCATTTGCATTTTGGATTCTGGAAATTGATGAAATATTAAATGCTATAAAGTGTTCAGTCAGATCTTGAACTAAAGATTGATAATGTTTTAAATGACTTGATAACCAATGTATAGTATTACGTACCTGTCTGACTACAATTTCTGAATCTCCGAAAACTTGAAGGTATTTGACATTTAATCTGATTGCTTTGTACAATCCTTGGACTAAATCTTCATACTCAGCGGTATTGTTGGTGCAATCAAATTCGAGCCTGTAATTTAACATAGTTTTATCTCCTTATGGACTAACTAGCATGCATCCTGCTCCTGCTCCTTCATTAGATTTAGAACCACCAAAAAATAATTTCCAAAACGAAGAGTTATTTACAAGTTTATCCAAAAAACTGATACATCTAGAACTATTTGTTTGAGAAAAGTTTTCGACTTGGGACAAAACAGAATATTTTAAATAAGGTGACGTATGAGCATTGAAATTCCCTAGGAAAGAATCTATTGAGTAATTCCCAATAATGCTATTGTTATATGCTACTGGTTCATTTTCTCCCTCTAGCTCTGTTACTATGTATTTCTGATGTCTTTCTCATTCAACTTTTATTTGATTGGGTTTACCATTGTATGGGAGCCACATGTGCGACCAGTCAGTTGCGAAATATCCATGAAGCTTTTCTGACCAATCTCTCCTAAGAATTAAGCCATAAAATTTTGGAATATTAGCAACTGAAATGTCGATAACTTGACATACCTTTGGGTTGGATGACAACCTTATGGTAACTTGTTTTAATTCTCCAATCACTTCTACCTGTGATCGATCTAGTTGGACTATGCGCACAACAGACTTCTGTGGTTGAACGTTCAATTTTGTACATATTGATTTTGGTAAAATATTCGATGAAGCTCCAGAATCCACTAAACATTTATGCACATTTTTATTAAAAATTTCATAGGTAAGAAGAAAGGGGGGATTATGAGATCTCGATCTTCCTCCAGTCAATGCAATGTCATTTGGATCATCTTGTTAATCACATTAGTCGAAGGTCTTCCCATTTCATGAGAAGCTTGAGAAATTACAGCGGCAGGCAAAGGTGCAACTGGCACAACATGTAATTCTTTCAAAAGTATCTTTTGCTAGTGTTTTAACTTGCTCAATTCGTAAAGAGTGATGTTGGCCCGAGTCTTCTTCATATCTTCTATAATATTGTACTCCATTTCATCCAAAACGATCAGCGTTTTAGATGGAGTAGAGGAATCTGTTTGGACTAGGCTGGTTTGAGTCGCTTTATATGTTGTCTTCTTGGGTGTGACTTTATCCTTCCTTGCCGAGCTTGCACTCTTTGGCTTACGGGTAGTTTGGGGGGGATCAAGCTGATTTTTGCTTCATGTACTAACCGGGAATGCTTCTTGATCCTCTTCTTGTGGGAGGATGAAATCCCACATTCCTTGTAACTCTTCAACTTCTTCTTCATCAGTTTGCTCTTGAGTAGCGATCTCCTCTTCTTCTTCTTCAAATTCAGCGTTTGTAATAGCGTTGGGGGTCTTTGAATCATTCGAGGGATTTCTTTTAAAATCTCTGTATGACTTGTTTGAAGAAGTTTCTGCCACTTGTTTCTTAATGTTGACCATCTCATTAGACATGGTCTTCAAAACGTTTTTGTAATCCTTCTAAATCAAAAGGATCTTTCGATTGCTTTTTCTTGGGATCTTCTTTGAATGTTACCTTCTTAGGCTTCCATTCTTCGATCACGGTCTTCTTTTCAAGGGCTATAATCCGTTTCTCTACAGCTATTGCTTCTTTCATGTTTTCAGCCAAAGTTGTCTTATTAGGCCTATCCACGAAGATTGCTATATTTGATGGTAAAGTAGTAATGTACCATTCATGTTGCACTTCTTCGCTAGGCTTGGAAGTGGTAGGACTTTTGTTTAATGGTTTATTGAAATGAGAATTGAAGTCTTTGATAGGTTCTTTTGATTGGACCCTGAGGTTTGACAGGTCACTAATCAACGTTGCAGTAGACCTATCATCACCAAACTTAATGAGGAATTTCTCCTCGAAGATGTCCCAACTAGTGATAGATCCAGATGGTAATGAGAAATACCATGATCTAGCTGTTCCTTGAAGGGTATAAGGAAAAAGTCGAACGACAACATCTTCATTAGTAACTCCATTAAGATTTATGGATAGCATAAAGTTATTGATATGCTCTTCCGCTAGCATGCCTTTTTCAGGATTGAATTTAGGCAGCCATTTTTCAGGATGGGTTGGTAACTAACTCAAGGTTGTAGGCATTAAGACTGCCCCTAGGTTATTCCATGGAGATTGAGCCATCATTGATCTACTAACGGAAGGAAGTGCAGAAGATGATCCTTGAGGTTGAGGAACTGAGGGTATTACGATTCCAGATGTTTGGGAAGGAGATGTAGAAGTACCAGTAGATTGGTGGATAATGGTCTGAAGTGGTGGAGTGGATGGTTGACTTCATGGTGAAGATATTGAGATGGATGATGATGGTGAAAGAGTCTCGCTATCGGACCCTTTAGGTGATTTCCTTGCTCTCTTCCTTGTGGGTAGAGGTAATTCAATTGGTTGAACACCAAACATTTCACTTTTTAATCTGGTTAAGGGATGAGCAGGGTTATATTGCGAAGTCACGTTGCCTTGAGATTTATCAAACCTTTGAGGATATATAGAAAATTGTTGAAGTTTGTGAATCAGAGATTCAACTTCAGGAGGTTCAAAAATAGATTGTTCTGAAATGTCAGGGTTTATAGCAGCAACTGTTGATCCTACGACTTCTGACTGTGGATTTAAAGATTCTAAATGAAGTGGATAAGTAGAGGGAGATGGTGAGGGCGATTTACTCTCAAAATGGTATTTTGATTTGGACTTGCTTGCCATTCATAGTTATAGGCCCTCCTTCTAGCACCAAATATGTTGAAGCCCCGAAAATCAGGTATACAACAAGGGGGATACCCACCTGGTCCGGACCTTTGTTGACAGCTCCTTTTCCGTTTGGTATAGTGGGTCCGACTAGGGATAATGGGACCAGTTTCCCAATTTGTGTGTGTGTGTAAGATTGATTTATGTTCCTGGCTTTAAAAGATTCTAATTGAGGTGATCTACTTCTAATTCTAATCTAATGACATCTAATTGTATTCTAAAAAAGCAACAACATCTAAATCTATACTACCCTGAGGTATGATTTCTGTTATGTGATCTAAAATGATATCAAATAAAAATTGGTAATAAAGATCATTCAACTATTATAAGAAAAGAATTCAATATAGATGAACTACTTTGCATAAAAAGTTAAATGAAACAATTGTGAAAAACATATCGCATAACAAGATGTTCATATATCAAGCATAAATAAATAGCTATCACCGTACAAAAGT
Organism: Pinus taeda; assembly: GCA_000404065.3. Lineage (NCBI taxonomy): Eukaryota > Viridiplantae > Streptophyta > Pinopsida > Pinales > Pinaceae > Pinus > Pinus taeda. The sequence goes on from APFE030682635.1 coordinate 46,782, forward strand.
GCCAAATGATAACTCAGGTATTCAAGCGTTAACATATAAACAACTAAGCTTGAATATCACTCTAACACAGGAGATAGAAATAGTTAAGAGATAGAAGTACCATTTATAACTAGTTCTACTCATGAGCTTCAAGCGATAACGATTTATTTCTTCTCAATCCAACATCAACTAAGAGTACAGAAGTGAACCATTAGTAGCAGATATCAGATGCAAAAATCAATAAATCTCGTTCCATTCATTCACCAAAACCTCCTCGGAGGGTGCAAAAGTGCATGTTCTGAGGACAAGTTTTTGATAAATTTCTGGACCCTTCTCTAAATGCATTGAGAAGGGTTTAAATACTACTAACTACGTCTAAAAATAACTTATTTACAAAAATTTAGGATATGGTTTAAATGACCGTCCTTTTTCTAGGCAAAATAAAATAAAACTATTTCTAAAATTAAATCTAATGCTAACTATTTCTGTATTTTCTCCTTTATATCACAAGCATTCAACATTTTCATGAGCGAAGTTGGTTGGCTGACTTTGGCCTTTAGTTGTCGTGTGAAAACGGAAACTGCTAGAGCTAGCACCATCTTTTTGGCAGAATTTATGATGCTTGTTTGAGAGTCATGCACCTGCTATGTGGTTCTACTGAGTAAACCCAGTAAAAAACTGAATTTAACTTAATTAATCTGCCTTTTCTTGAGCCCTCTGTCTTCAGTCTGATTATAGTTGCTATGGCTCTTCAAGAAATTTTTCTTGGCGATGCGCGATTAGCACTATGCGCTAATCGCGCATCGAAAACTACCTCTGTTTCTCGATCTGGGCTTCCTTTATGCGTTTTCTGCCTCTTGTGTGCTTTCTTTTGGCGGATTGGGTCTTGTTGCTACTCGGCGCAAAATTGAACAAGCTAAATCTGCAATTGAGGTTCTTAGAAAACTCTGATGAGTCTGCAGTAACTATAAATCCCATTACCTTAGGATTTATTTCCTCAAGTAGATTATGTATGCCTTCCCAGGTGAAAATAAGTGCGTTTTTGTTGCATGCGGTGTCTGCGTATAATGGTGCCATTTCTTTATCTTCAGACATTAGAGCCTCGCCTCTCTTCACCGTAGTTTCCTATACACTGCTTTGTATAACCTTTTGTCCTTCGTTCCTGCAATTTACAAGTGAGGTGAGAGTAGTGATAATAAATAATGACGGGAATGCTTTGACTGCCGAAGACATGTAAAAATATGCCACCTTACATGAACTGGCTCTTCAATAAACTCAAAACTATATTTCATTAACAACTGGAAACTACTTCATTAATGAGCATTAAAGCACATAACCAGTCTCGTTTAATGGAAACACTTTTTCTTGAATAATGAACCAGAAAATTTTTTGATGGGATGATTTTGCGATTTGCTTTGCAATATTGCAAATCGATGCATCGCATAATCGCAAGATCTTTCTGTTGTCCTATCGTAAGATCGTTTTGTCATATTATCGCAATTTCACAGTATCGCATGGTCGCAACATTGCAATTTCACAGTATCACAGAATCATAATATATGCATATTTTGTGTTAATCAGTTTCTTGCGAGGCACGATTTTGCGATATGCGCAATTGCATATCGGCATTTTCTACGGGTTTTTATTATAAGTGTGCCTCTAAGACTTGCGATGCGATATATGTTTATCCTTATGCAAATTCGCATCACATTCTCATGATTTTAGAGTTTAGCTTATAAGTAGGCACGCTGTTATCTTTTTTGCGATGCGATATCCTTTAAGGAGTGATTTTGTCTTCCATCATCACAAAACTTAAGTTTTTAGATTTCGCAAAGGTCTTTTCTTAAGTTTATGATGGTAAGTTTTATTGAAAAGGAAATACAATCACTAATTTATTTTTTTGAATTTTTAGCTAAGGGTCCACACTTATTTAGTATTAGTCATCACACTAAATAAAAAGGGGGGTTGTTGGTGGCCACAATAGGTCCAATGCCTATTTCTTCTGCAAATGGAAATAAATATATCATGACATTTATTGATGACTACACCAGAATGTGTTGGGTTTATTTATTGAAGAACAAATCTGATGCTTTTCAAACATTCAAGAATTTTCATAAATGGATTGAAAATGATGCACAATCTCATATTGGGTCTATTCGCCCTGATAATGGAAAAGAATACACATCAAATGAATTTGAAAACTATCATCGCCAACATGGGATCAAACATCAAACAATTGTGCCTTATAATCCCCAACAGAATGGTGTAGCTGAAAGAATGAATAGGACAATCTTAAATATGGTACGATCCATGCTCTTCTTCAAAAATGTAAAGATAATGTTTTGGGTTGATGCTGTTCTATGTGCTGCGTATATAAAGAATAGATGTCCATCTAATCCTATAAGAAACAAGACTCCTTATGAATTGTGGTATGGACATGTTCCTTCGGTAAAACATCTTAAGGTCTTTGGTTCCACCTGTTATGCTTTGATACCAACGGTACATAGAAACAAACTTGGTACTAGAAGTCGTAAGTGTATCTTCCTGGGGTATTCAAACACCTCCAAAGCATACCACCTCTATGATGAAGTAAATAAAAAGTTTTTTGTATCTAGAGATGTAATTTTTCTTGAATCATCCAAAACTGACAATGTTGTTGAGCGGCAACTTGATCGCTTGGATAGATTCGCAAAAACAAAATCATTTCAAGAATTTGATAATCAGATTCTACATCTTGAAGGGGGGATTCCTATACTAGATCAACATATGGAATCTTCTTCTGAAGAACACTCTCCCCCACATGAAACTCCAGCAACGGATGATGCTTTAAGTGATGTAATTGATAGAATTGGGAGACTCAATCTTGATTAAGTCCCAACTCAATCAACAGAGCAGCCTGGACCATCTCAGAAAGGTCCCCCAAAGTGGCTGACGAAGACACTTGAAAGTGTTCATCCTGATGAAGTTGGAAAGACGGGAACCAGAAATTCAAACCGGCAAAATGGAGGTGATGTAGATGAATCTAATTCACTTGTTGATATGGATGTTTGTTATGATTGTGAATTGAACTTGTCTACAGATTTGAACCAACTTCCTTCAAAGAAGCTGCGTATCATGATGAATGGAAAGAAGCAATGCAAAAGGAGTATGATGCCCTCATAAAGAATGACACTTGGAAGTTGGTTGATCCTCCATTAGGAACCAAACCAATTGGCTACAAGTGGGTCTACAAGAACAACTATAAAGCTGATGGCTCACTTGACAAGTACAAAGCTAGGCTTGTGGAAAATGGTTTTGCACAGAAGGAAGGGGTCGATTATGAGGATACTTTTGCCCCCACAGCAAAATGGGCTACCATCCAGACACTCTTATGAGGATACTTCAACTTGATTGGATACTTTGATTCAGACTTCGATGGAGACAAAGAAACTGGGGTATCTACTTCAGGATATGCTATGAGTCTTGGATCAGGAGCTGTCTCCTAGAGATCACGAAAACAATCAATTCCATTAGATTCCACAACAGAAGTAGAATATGTGGCAGCAGCTGAAGCAACAAAAGAAATTGTGTGGCTCAGGAAAATTCTTGAAGATTTGTAGGTAAAACAAGTACAATCAACTCCACTCATGATTGATAATACTTTTGCAATAAAGTTGGCCAAGAACCCAAAGTTTCATGATCAAACGAAGCACATCAATACTAAATATCATCTAATTCGACATCATGTTGAGGCCAAAACAATCCATCTCCGTCATTGTTCCACAAATGAGCAAATTGTAGACATCTTCACCAAAGCGCTTGGAAGAGAAAAGGTTGAACGATTCAGAATGATGCTTGGACTCACCAACATCCCTTCAGATTAAGGGGGAAATGTTGACCCCTAATCCTTTTGATTGGGTGAGTTATTGTAAATAGATAAATAAGAGATATGAACAGTCATCAGGAGATGAACTGAACAGTCTCTCCCTCATGTATATAATGAGGATCTACCTGATGGAATAAGTCAGTCAATTATTTCTACCTAATGGAGTTACTACCTGGCCTGACAAGAAATAACACTTCCATCTTTATAGTTGTGAGAGGTAGACTTCCTTGTTGCCATAATTTTTCTTTCAATTTTGTAACAAAGCCCTTTATACCATAAAAATTGATCTGGTTCTAAATATGAAGATGCAATACATACATTTTGTAACAATGGTACACCATGTAGATCAAAATATTTCTCCATCTGTAGTATCCAATTTACCGGATCCTTGCCATCAAACTTCTCATATCGCCTTTTATTGATTTTAGGAGCTCGATCTTGAAATGATCGTAACACTGTAATTTTAGATCTCCAAGTTCTAAAATTTCTTCTAGTGGTATCTATCTATGTCCTCTTTGCAATGCCACCAGTTTGATCGAATTTGGATTCTCCAAGAAAGAGTTATGCACAATCTCCCAAGATGAACTGATTATATACCTTTTCAGAAGAGCGAACTTGTATGAAGTGCCACATATCATTGTTTTGACCTTCGGATATAAAAAATATACACAGGAAACTACAATTCGTCCTCTTTCTGTAACTTCTTATGAAATTTCAATATGATTCTCAGAACAAAACTTATGATGATTTTCCCCAGGCCATCTGTTTGTAATGTAATTCGAGAGTCTGCAAAAATGCCAACTTCCTTAGATCATATCTCCGCAAATATAGTGACACAATATCTGAAATTTGGACTCGAAGTTCAAAACGATTTTGGCCCAAATGGGTTTTGTTTTAGCTTTCGAAATGTCGCAGAAACAAAGTTATAACGAAAATGCCAAGATGACCTATTTGGAGCAGCGAAACCCTAGAATCCAAAGCTTTGATACCAAATGTTATGAAACCAACTCACAAAAAGATAGAAAATATAGATGAACACCTTAGAAATAAGCCTCTTCAAGGGGGCAACCTCCTTTACATTACACAAATGAAAAATTCTTAGATGATACAAATGACAAGACCTCCTTTCTATATATAGGAGTATAAGGGGTCATAATATAATCAAAGTCGACATAACAATAATACTGTAAGGGCATAATAATAACAATATGGGACTACATGGGCGCAACAATATAATAAGGGGGTTGTACTAATAACATTAAGGGGTTACACTAGTAGTATAGGGACCTAACATTAAACTATGACAAATTCCATTTCTTTGTGAGAGAGGAGCTCTTTCTCTTAAGAATATTTAAGTTTTGAAATTCTGTTACGAGATCTTTGATCCAAGGTTGATCTATGGAAAAACTTCATGTTTATTTCTCCTTCTCTAATCCACTCCACCCTCAATTTCTGTCTCCAGAAAATCACCTCTTGCATGCAACAATCGTGTCATTCATTCTGAAGAGAGTCAGCCTGATTTTTTCATTCCTCGGTAAAACTTTCTGAGATGATGATCTGATTAATCTCCTGAAGTTTCTACTCAACTTCTCTTTTGGCTTTAAAAAAATTACCGAACTCTTTTTTGTTCCACTCTTTAAGCCTAGATTTGATGTGTTTAAGTCTCTACTGCAACATGAACATTTTAGTGCCTTGAATGGGCATATCTTTTATCAACCATTTGTTAATATTGTTGTTGAAGTCAGGGTGGGAGTGGTAGACATTTTCAAACCTAAAAGGTCTGTTCCTCGGTGTACCCATAAAAGTAGCTTCAAGCTAGACAGGCCAATGGTCCGAGCCTCCAAAGGGAAGGATTAAAGCTGACATATCAAGGCTTGTGAGAAGGAGGTCCTCTGAGATTATGAATCTATCTAGTTTAGAGGAAAATTGAGAAGCCCCTCCCCTCTTATTGTTCCATGTAAAAGTGCCATTCATTGTTTCTGTGTCCACTAGCCCCATGTTATTCATGAAGTTCTTGAAAGAAATGGAGTATTTGCCTATTTTTCTGGTACCACCTTTTTTCTCAGTAAGAGATCTGATCATATTGAAATCCCTAGCCAGAATCGAAGGCATATCAGGATATCTCTCTCTCAAATTCTCAAGGGAGGTTAGAATCTTAAGTTTGTCTTCTAGTTTTTGAGGATCGTAGATGTTAGTGATCATGTAGATTTCCTTATCACACAAAGGTTTAATCACGAGCGATAGATAGTTCCTAGAAGCTTCATCATCCAAGATTCCAAGTTTTTGAGGATCCCATAGAGTAATAGTCTGACCCACCGAGTTATCCACTTTAACCTCTAGATACTCATACTTGTTTAACCATTTGATGTGTATCTCTCTGATCTTGTCCATCGAACATTTTGTTTCCTGAATAAAAACCATATCTGATTTTTCTTCTTTCATTCTACTGCTAAGAGTTCTTTGTTTCCTTTTAATTCCTAGACCCCTAATGTTCTAGGTTGTAAGCTTCATTAAGAAAGGTTTGTAAAGGAGTAACTGGTAAGATCCCTCATCTTACCTGAGTTAATCATAAGTTTCCCACATTTGGTTAGCAGCTCATTCTACTTTTTTCTTCCTCTTTTCCTACCCAGGTTCTTAGAAGAATGCATAAGTGTATCCTCCATCATTTTCACTCCCAGATTCTCCTGGCTATCATGGTTTCTTTTGACTCTAGAAGACTTTGTTTGTGATCTCCAGAGGAAGAGCTATTGAACCCTGTCAAACTCCTCTTTTGGTAGAGAGTCTACCCCTTTGGTGATTCCTTGCTCCAAAAACGTTTCTAGATCTAAATTCTCCTTCTCTAAAATGTCCTGTATTTCATGGTCTTACGTTCCAGCCTCACTTTGGGTCATCTCGTGGTCCCTACTGAGCTCCATAATTCTTAACATATCATCCTTTTGTTTGTTTTTTTCTGGTATATCCTCCATATTAGCATCCCTTTCCTTATTAGTGGGAATATTCTCTGATTCTTGGTTTGTCCCGTTGTTTTTGAATTCTTCTTCTAAGATCTTGAAACTATTGTGGCTCGGTTGTCTATATTCGTTAATTTTCTTTTAGTACTGCTTGCCTCCTTTCCCTTTATCCCCAACCTTAGTGAAACCTTTGAGATCCTTGGCTGTAGTGGCTTTTGTATTGCTCTCCAGCTTGTTCAATCGGAAGTCCCTGTATAGGTGCCCATGTTCATGGCACTTACGACACCTAAATGAGACGTGTTCATAGTCCATTGCCTGCACCCATTCCACATCATACACTTCTACAATGATTACAACCAGAAGTGCCCCAAATAAGTCCATTTCCTCACATATCTAAGTGAAGGAAGTGTATTTTCCTCTTAGAGTAGAATCTGAGATCTTTATAAAATGCCCTAGCTTGTTGCCGATAGCCTTTAGATACTCCGACAACTAATAATATAAAGGAAGGGAATAGATTCTTATCCATACCGACACCGAGGTGAAAGTTTCTCGTTCTGGGACAAGTTCATTACCCATGGTCTCATATAAGGGCCTGCAGAAGCATAAAAATAGGGTCCTCCCTCGAACACTCTGTCTTTATCCTCTAAGTGTTTGAATACCGCCGTGAAGAAGCCCTTGGACCCAAGGTGAAGGTAAATTTCCCCCCTTGGTTTCTAGTGGTTCCTTATCCATGCTTGCAAAGCCTTCTCCATCGGCCAAATCCCCATAAATTTACAGATAACATCATATTTCACCATGTAGTCTCTGTGTGCCTGTAGTGCTGGGTCACATAAAATGACTCGAGGAATAGTGGTTGACTTGGGTTTAAAAACCCCCGATGTACTCATAGGAGAAACTTTTTGACTGCTAACCTATGTCCTCTTCTCCTTACTAGCCCCCTCATGATTCTCTTCTTGTCCTTGAGGTCTGATAGTTTCTGATTTTTCTGTATTCTTAGCCTCTGTTACCACCTCCGTTGGTTTCTTGAAGCGATGCGATCCAACTCCCTTGCTTCTGTCTCCAACAAATTGACTGTAGGAGGGAGCTGAACTCCCTCCTCGGTGCCCCACCATGGTGACCAACGACTAAACCCTAAAGCAAAAATCTAGTTCAGATTCGACGATGATAATCAACATACCTTTTTAAAAGCAAGGTAAAAATATTTTAGTGTTGATGTAGAACTTGAATCTAGATAATTGCATACAACATCATCCCAACTATATTCATTCAACAATTTAACCATTTGTTCTTGTATTTCCATGTAAACTTTGTGCCTGAATAGATAAAGTAAAAAAAGTTAATATAATGATATGTATAACAAATACTACCAAGAACAATATGTTATATTTAAAGAAAATTATAATCTAGAAATAAGTAAAAATAATTCAACAAACTTATTTTTTAAATTCCTCACACATTTCCTCCAATGATAATTCCCTTGACCTCACACAAGATAATATTTCTTTGACAAGTTTTTCATCCTTCACTCCCTGCATTGCTCTCCAAGGTGTGACATTCATATCTTCTGGAATCTGGTTCATTTCAAGACCTAATTTACTATTGCTACATATCAATGGTTTAGACCTTTTGACCTTCTGGTTTTTAATACAAATATTCTCCCACATTCCTAAAATATCATTAATAAATTCCCATATCTCTCCAATTCTAAATGCCATCTGGAAAATGTTATCAATACCTCTGAATATATGAGTATTTACTATGTTGCCTTTTGAATTGATTTTCTCCTCAATTTGGTAGCCTATTTCCATACAACGTTCCTTTCAGAAATATACAGTAACATTTATCTTATCCCCACCACATTTTTCTTCAAATTCACTATGAATAAATCTAACCCTTCGAATGAAAGTCATAGACATCCTATATTCATTATCTAAATTATGATCCCATGCCAATAACTTTGCTTTTCTATTTGATAAACCAACATAAATGATACATTTCATTGTTTCAAAACATGGGTTATTGGGATCTTCCTCCATTAATTGCCTTTGAGCTTCAACAAAATGGTTCCCCCCAAGCACATAATAATTGTATTCAAAAAATTTTGACTTATAAAGTGCTTCTTTGTTGGGAAATTGAACTAGATCAACAAGAAGCACATAATTAACCACATGAGCATATGGATTGTACCTCATCAATGTCTTCAAGTTGTGAACATGCAGGTGGCATGGCTTTCTAATTTGATATTTACATTGTCCTTCACTTGCCTTATAGATTTGTCTCACATTAAGCTAAAATGTACGACCACCCTCAATTAAGTTTCTCTTTGTCAAGTTCTGTCGAATGGAATTTTGTTTTGTTTTAATCATGCCATCCTCTAAATCAGCTCCTGGTGTAATGATTTCCCTGCTTTCTTTTGAATTTTTACTAGGATCTTCATTGTTGGTAATGAATACTTGAGAATGTTGGTGAGCTCCAGTATTGTAGCAATAATGCTACAACTCCTGAGGCTTCCTGTCTCTCATTTTATCAACCCGGTTGTTCTTACAAACTTGGAAGCGACGGTGCTATATGCACAAGTACTAGATCTTGTCGCAGCTGTCACTTGGTCAGCTGGCACAAGTCTGTTAGGGCTCAAGCCAAC
>APFE030682637.1:0-10116 GCA_000404065.3 Pinus taeda
AAAAAAAAAAAAATTATCATATCGGTACTCATGTAAAAAAATGAACTGATGTGTTTCAAAAGAAAAACAACACTTGTACACCCTTATTTCCATATTTAAGGAAATAAAAATGACGTCAACCATCTCAGTGATCTTACAAATTTTACAACATTGATGATTTCAAATACAAACTGCACCATTGCGTTAAAACAATTAATCATACCATTTCAAGATTTTAAAAAAAAAATTGTGTCATGTTGGGTGTGTTGAAAAAATTTGATGCCCCGATAATGTCAGTGTGATTTTCTTATAAAGGCATTGGTGTGCTTGACTATCAAGCTCACTAATGTTTGGATAAATTGAAACAAAAAATGCAATTTTTTTCCTTTTTTTAATTAAAAAAATGAGAGACAAATAGTTTTTCGAAACCTAATTCTATCAAATGTCTTTTTAATATGGTAAAGAATTGTTATTTACTATTTCATTATCTTTCGAAAGAATTTCAAGGGAGTGATTTATAGGAGAGACAAATTGCAGAGACCCATTTACAATAGTAAAATATTTAAATTTATTGTTTATTTTATTTATTTTAGGGTTTAATTAAAATAGAGATCATTTGCAGGAGCGACATACTAAGAGCATTGTGCAGCAGGAAATATTTTGGAACCGCAAAAAGATCAAAATTTGAAAGGTATGGTGAATCACTCAAAACATGGATAACAAAATTTTTAAATTTTACTATTAAATTTGTTTGTAATATCTATTAGATTTATTCACAATTTAGAAAACAAAATTAGAAATCCTAAATAATAAAAACTTTACTATTGATTTTACTAGTAATTTGTTTTACGATCTTTGCTCCTATTTAAATTTAATTAAAATGAAGAAAAAAACAATAAAATTCAATGAGTACCTCAAACCCTTGCTTATTCACGTAAAATTTCACCTTAGGGTTTAACCTGCTCTACAACTTCACAATTAGGGTTTTCCATCTTACAAATTTTAGATTTAATGTGCTTGTGTACTTACTATACGCAAGTCATTTGACATGTAAAGTAGAGCAATCACTTATTGCATTAGATCCAAATGTTTTTAGGCTTGTCCGTTTAAAACAAATTGATATATGTTTCATGGTGCACCCTGTATAATATAATGCACCAACATGCCTTTTCTCATAGAACACACTGGTATATTACAACCCTATCAATTATGTCCATTTTGTACATTGTTTCTCATAGTGTAATATAACACATCGACATGCCTCTTCCAAACAACATAGTTAAATCATTTGATACGTTTACCCTTCCAAATTATAATGTCATAATTTAAAATTATTAAAGAAATTACTTTTCCATGACAACGTTGAACAACTAAACACCCTATGCATTTAATGGGATAAACACACTAGTTACTAGAACTCTTTCTAGATGAACATTATTCAATTTTTGTATAAAATATATTCAATGGATTTTGTATTGAATGGTATAGGTTGTATAATGATAAAAGAATTCAGAGAAAGTGTTAATTAACAAAAAAAACTGACTCACACAAAAAAATAGAGAAGTCAAGTTCTTTGTAAATCATTTACAAAATTAATATGTTTGAATTATATGTATCCTTAACTGATATGTATTGGTTGGTGTCTGTCACATAGAGCCACAAAATGAAGGAGGTCAATAATACTATTTCTAATCTAAGTGAAGAAGAGTGTAAAAGCCTAATAGGAAAATTGCAAAAGGATGAATCAGGTGAATGAAAAATACTTTTCAATATGGTTTTTTTTTTTTTTTTTTCGCACAATTAATAATATTAAGTATAACTGGTGTCAAACAATCTATTAATTCATATACTTTTAATTATCTACAAGGAAAAAAACAAAGAAATAGAGAAATGTCGTTCTAAGAAAAGAAAAAGTATAGAACATGTAAATGATGATGAATTGGTCCTTAGCTCATTTAGAGTAGTAACAGAGGCTAATGAAAGGGGGATTTTTTTCTTACAAAACTATGAGGGATCTAGTGGAATAGACATATAGACATACTTTCCACTTACAATTCAAAAATAAAGCCAATGACTCTAAGAACCAATCTATACCTAAATTGCAAGAAGCGTTTGCAGAGCAATGCTCAATGAGACATGTCACACATGCAATATCAAAAACATACAAAAATAAAAAATAATCATTGAAAAGGTAATATTCATAATTAAAATGATTTTCTCAAATTATATGTATATATTACTATAAACCGTTCATTTACTAATATAAATTTTGTGATATTTATTTTTCATATAACAATCTCAAAATAGTTTATTAATTTTTTTAGGAAGACTATGAAAATATCAAATTATCAATGAACTGATATGCGAAACATGCCAATAGGAATGTGCAAAAAAGTGTACAATGAGATGGTTAAAGAAATGGACATAATTGAATCATAGGAAGATCCATCTCAACAACATGCTTGAAATGTATGTAATGATGATTGACTTTGTACATATAAAATAATAATTTAGTGTTAAATATTAATTTTCAAGTATTTTCATTCATAAAATAAAACATAATGGAACTCATCCAACACATAAAACAGATGAAAGGAAGAAAAGGGTTTTGGAATTTCAATGTTTGTGTGTAATTGTTAATATTTTGTTATAACAACTCAAGGTTTCATTTCTGTTTATTTTAAGTTGTTTTAGAGCAACCATCCTTGAATGTCTTCAAATAGATGTTAACATACAAAGAAAAGCCATTGGAATAATTGAACAACATTAGGTTAAATAAGGGTTGTGAGTATACGTTGGCATATCAAAAATTAACTATGGAATATATACCTTTGTTTTGCTACTTGTATGTGTTTATAATTAATGGAACAAAAAAATCCTTTATATTAAATATATGATTTGAAATGGGATTTAAAATATGCAGGAAACAAAGTATGGAACTACGTCAGCAGAAGGCTTGTTGCAACAAGCCATGATACTTGGTTTTGAAACCATGTGCATAGTTTATAAGTCATTTCTTACTATGGCACATATCTATTTGATTTACATTGATGTGTACTATTTATTTCAATTTTCATTGTTTTCACCAATGTAGATACGCTCATTACACTTTGTTTTTATGTTTGTAGATGAAACATGATCAAGAAGACAAAAGCAATCGATGAATCAATAGTACATTCCTCAAAATAACCCAAGTCATGGAAGTAGGTCAAGAATTGATATCAGTTCTAGAGAAGAATGATGATCTATTTGGATATGAATGCAACCTGTTGTATTTTTTGAAATAATTTTTTTTGAAAATCAAACATTTTGTTTAATGTAATGGACACAATATCCAATTTTTAAGACAGGGGGTTACAAATAACAATCCCAATTTGTATGACAAAGAGCCTCTTATTGATATATAATAAAATATATTTTAATTTATTCTATTGAGAGAGCTATGAAATATTATAATGAAGAGCAATGTGAAATATCTATATAAATGAATTAACTAAGCATTATATAGAAATCACTAATCAATTTTCGTTTATATGAATACAATTATAATATATATGTTGATTTTTCAATGAATAAGGATTTAGAAATTACAATAATTGAATTATTGCAGGTCAATGTTTCCAAAATGGAGGAAATTTCGTAGAAAAAATTGGTGTGCCCATAACATAAAATTGCATCGGTGCGTTATGTTATATAGAAGAACTATGAAAACATATTTTTGCATGATCGATGCCTTTTTCATAAAATGACGGCACCATGGTGTTTATTTCTTCAAGCATTGATGCTGTTTGCAATTAATGCCTCACTGCGTTGTAATTATTAACACGCTAATTCTTTCATAGAACTAACACCTTGGTACTACGAGATATTATTTATATCCTTGGTGGATTATGAAAACTAACAACACTGGTCCTTTTACATAAATAATGCATTGATGAGTTTATATAAACAATATGAATCGGTGCTACAAGTTTAAACAAAAGCACCAACATTGCAATTAGTTTTGTATGCTCTGATGTCATTCCTTAAAATAGTGACCAAGGGATTTCTTCTTTATATTGCCACCAATGCGGTACATATTACACACCAATGTTTTTTTCATTCAACACCTCAGTGTTTTTAGTTGTGTATGCAACCCGATACATTTATATATGTAACACACTAGTGCTACTTGTTCCATGAAGTGCACTACCACAAAAACATTTGCGAAAACCTTTGATCACCCAAATTCTTTTAATTGTGATGAATTTTAATCATAATCTCCACTAAAACATCCACTATCACAAACAAATGTTTTAATAATTTTTTTTTTGAATATTGTTTACAATTTTATAACACTAAAAACCTCCATTATAACCCATGCTAGAACGTATTTCCCTTATAGTGTTTTCATTAGCATTAACAAAGCTAATTTTCCATAACCTACCTTAATGTGTATTAAAATCAACTATATCATTGAATTGTAATGCCTTCGGTAGTTTCAGTTCATCCAATTCAACTATTAGCGTTCATCTTCAAACTAAACCAGAGAAACATGTAATATGTGTGCCATTCAAATTTTTCACAATGTATATAGATTTTACATATGAATATGCCCTTTGATTCTCTATATTTTTACATCCAAAAATAATTTATTTCATTCTTATAATTATCTAGTACCATGCAACTTTGAGCTTCTTTATTCGATTAGCATTTGGAAGAACCTTCTCTCTTTTCTGTGTATCAAAAATTAAATCAAGTCTCTAGATGAAAGAAAATATGAAAATTTTCATGCAATACCTATCTCATTCAATATCAAATTCAATTCAGTCAACAAATGCCTTATCTCTTTCTCCCAAGTGCTTCAAATCTAAAGTTGCTTTCCATGCATGTCCAATGATTTCGAATTGTTACCATATATTTTTAATAATATATTTTTTCATTGCATTAATAAAATCAGTAGATTTCAAAAATATATATGACATGCAATCAACAATAACTATGGGAATTGATGTTCGTACTAGTAATGAAGTCATCAACAAAGAATCATGATTTATAACATCTTCTAGTTCCTTTATTCCTCTTTTTAAGTTGAATTTTTCTACTTCTCGTTGATAGGGAGACTCTGTAAATATGTTACTACTAACCTGATGTAGCTCCAACATAGTTACCGATCAAACAAGAAAGTGATCTAGTACCGATTCTTTTGAGGTACAAAAAAAATCACCCGATTTTGAAAAGTGGTCATGCCATAATACACTTTTTTTTTAACATATTTTTGGCACATTAAATTTTCTTATGTATCGAGTATGAACATTTTTTTCGATATTAGTGAATTTCATGTTAATTTTGAAAAGTGTTGATGTAGCATCAACACATTTTTTCAAATGTTAGTAATTTTCAAGCTAATTTTGAAAAGTGTTAATGCAACATCAACATATTTTTTTAGAGGGCTTATTTTTTACACTTCAATTTTTTTTATGTATCAAGTGTGAACATTTTCTTTTTTGTTAGTGATTTTCATTTTGATATTGAAAAGTGTTGATGAGCATCAACCTTTCTTCTTTAGAGGGCTTCGTTTTTCCACTTTAAATTTTCTAATGAATTAAGTGTCGATAATTTTTTTAAATGTTGGTGATTTTCATGTTAGTAATACAACATAAAAAAAATTAATTAAAACATGACAAAAAAAAAATCGACGACAAATAAATATACAAAAAAAAGAAAAAAACATATCAAAATGTAAAAAAAGAAAAAAAGGAAGAAAGATAAGACATAAAAATAAAATATAAAGCAATAACAAAATTAAAAATATATAAAAAATGTTAGTAATAAAAATATAAAATATATACAAAAAATAACAACTAAAAAAACATAAAAATAAAAATAAAGATAAAAAAACCATACAAAAGAAAATAAATCAAGACATAAAACTTAAAATGTGTTAGTAACAACATAAAATTGAAAATAAAACATGACAAAAAATCATACACAAAATTATAAAAAAGGAAGAAAACAAAAAACCTATATAAATGTTAAAAGAAACAAAAAAAAAAAAAAAAAAAAGTTAACTTGTAAAAAAAAAAAAATTGAATAAAAATATATCAAAAAATAAATAAAAATTTAATATATTATATATAATATATATATATATATTAATATATATATATATAATATATATATATATATTATATAATAATATATAATATATAATACTATATAATTTAAAGAAAAACAAATTATCTACAAAAAAATCCTAATAAACATTTTTTTCGAGTTAAAAATAATATAAAAAACCTCATTGCAGAAAAAAAGAAAACCTAAATAATTACAAAACAAATGAACAAAAAAATTAAAATAAATAACACAATAAAAAATATTTAAATTAAATATTTAAATAAACAAAAATAATAAAAAAATTATGATTATTTTTTTAAATTAAAAACTATAAAACAAAAAAATAACATAAGAAAAAGATACCACAAAAACAATTTTTTTAATCAAAATTAAAAAAGAAAAAGAAAAGAATTAAACTCAAAAAAAATTTAAAAACAATTAAAAAAAAAATAGCTAAAATAAACAATTTAGAAAAAACAATAAAAAAGACAATTTTTTTTCTTTTTCCTAATAAAGACTAATTCTATTGAGATTAGAAAAGTATAGTACAATCAAGGTTGCATGCAAGCGAAGCAGAAAAGCAAGGTAGCCGAAGGTGAAAGGCTATCCACGTCGCTCCATAGAGACAAACAAGGAAAGGGCCATAGAAAACACGAGAATACGAAAAGCTAGAACGAAGTAGAGAGATCTACCCTGAGAGGGCAGTTACTACCACATGAAATTTTCTACCTTTTGTCTTGCTTACTTTGACCCATCCGGAGGATTTTGGCCGAGCCGTATCAAGTTGTAGACTATTCTACCCTGGCGGCAGAATATCCTTATCAGAGTCTGAGGACGAGGATAAATGAGAACGTTTCTGAGAGATATGAGGGGCGGAGGGGTTTGCCGGACCGACCAAGGGAGCGTCCAGCAGAATCTCAACATTCTGCCCATTTGGTACAATTTCCTCCTCATCCGAACTAGAGGAATTTGTATCGTCCAAAGGAGGGGGAGGCACACATGGATTCTAGCTTTTGGATTTGGATTTACGATTCAGATTCTTCTTTTTGTCAAGGAACTGGGTACAGGAACTCTGGAGGTGCCCTCTTTTATGACAATGGCGACAACGGAAGGTTGTATTCTCGTAATCCAAGGTTTGAGTCTAGTGGAAATCTCCAAACTTGAGATTAATCTGATCCGGCAGTCCTTTGCTGATATATATTTCTGCACAAATTTTTTCGTAGGTGTAGAGTCCATTTTCCTTTCGTGAAGAATCTACAGCCAGGTAGCATCCTAAAGTGTCTGCGATGGCTAGAAAGACAGAGATATGCCATAGATGTGCCGGAAGATTCAGGAGCCTGACCCAAATGGGAGTCTTAGTGATGAGAGCTGTAGAAGGGTCGAAGTATGGAAATCAGGGGGTGAGAAAAAGGCCAGCTGAGCCCTAGAACCAAGGGCCTCCCGTTAATGCCTTCTCGTAATCTTCATTCAACTCAAAAGCCATAATGAAGAATCCTTTTGAACATAAGTAGATCTCGCTTTTTTTAGTCCAATTGGTATGGATCCATTGGTATAGATCTGATGTGCGAGGCCAGAGCCCATTAAATCTGCATATGAGTGCGGATTCTACAAAAAGATGATAGTGATCGTCAATCCTAGGATGAGAGAGATTGATGGAATGAATTTCCTCTGTTTTTTCTACCAAAAATGGCTTTGGAGCCCCAGATGGTTGGGCTGCTTTCGCAGAGGGCTGTTTGTTGGGCAACGTCTTTGCAAATTGCATCTTTATAAGAGAAATAAGGGGCAAAGGAGGTCTGCCTAAAGGAACCACCTCTTAAACAAAAGGTAGCCACAATAGAAGTGTCCTTATGAATGTTGTAAGAGGAGAGAGGAATGGGATTCATAAGTTGCTTACTCTTATATAGCAAGATGAGGTAAGAGGAGGGGATCCCCAACTGGCGTTCGAGTTTTTGCAAAAGATCCTACACGAGATCTGTTGCACATAACCATTTCATTGTCATTTTGCCCAAGAGATTGACTTGGATCTGAAATGCATGTGTTTCTTCACGCAGATCTGGGTTGTTTAAGGGAGGAAGCTACTTCCAACCAACACCAGATAGATCCAAGTCCAGATTCGCCAGTCTTTGAGCATTGACCAGAGCTAAACGAGGGGCACAGATACAGTCGATGTGTAAATCCTTCCTCGGTGCCTTTACAGGCCTATCGATCTGGTTTGGGAAGCCGATCTGCTGGGACAAGGAGCCAACTTCCCACATATTGCCAACTATTTGCGAGTCAGAGTGGAGATCTTGAGGCTCTGAGAATCTGAAAGAACAGAGTATTTCAGTCCTGGCCCCTGCTACCTGGCTCCAACAGGTTTGGAACGGTAATGGGGACACCAGCCTGTGAAAGGGATGTCCTTGAATCAGACAGACCACAATCAAAGTAATTGCAGAAGCCATGTGGAGGACGAAGATAATGCCTTTCGGGAAGGTGGGAGTCTGGAACAGGCAGAAGAGCCGACCTGGGTAGTTGCCTAGCAGAACGAATGTTAGGTCCATAGCGTGAGAAAGAAAACACCAATAATGTTTTCCCCCTGTCAGTTTGATAAAGATCTGTATCAGATCTTTATCCATGCAGAGTGGATCATTCTTTGTAAGGCCTCGATCAGATGGATCGGGCAATTCCTCTGTCACCCCAGATGCGTCATATAGTTTTTGATCTTGTCTATGCCTTGGTCTCTCTGGATATGGCATATAGGGGCCCTTATCGAGAGATCCATCTTCTCTGGAAATAGTATGTATCTGCGACAGGAAAAACGGGGTCTCCGGGCTCATGGCCGCTACATCCATCTTCCATTCATTAGCATGAACTCACGCTTGTTCAATAGAGTGTTGAAATGCCTCAGGTAGTATGGCCCATAATCTTCCCCTCACTGACTGAACCAGCTGCACTGCCTCTCTTACATCCTCTACGACTGGCTGATCTGTTCGGTTACCCTCGTACTGAAGGAGAAGGTGTCCAAGCAATGATCTTCTGTTGGGGGTTCCTGCGCCGCCACCATCTCTGGTGTGCACTACGGTGGCAGCATGGGAACCTGGAGCAGCAACCCTAGCCATCATTTTATTCCCTTCCAGCAGAAAAAAGACAATTTGAAAAACAACAATTATCAGCAATTAAAAAGAAATAAAAAAAAATCAATTTAAGAAAAGAAATTGAAAATAAACTTAAAAAAAGCAACTTAAAAAAAACAATTCATTTTTTTTAAACAATATAAAAAACAAACAATTTAAAAAAATTCCACTCCTCACCCTCTCTCGCCGTCCTCCCCTCCGTCACCACCCTCCCCTCTCCACTCCCTCACATATCAATATCTAGCGTATAATATTAATTGTCACTCAAAGTTGTTCTTCCTAGGTTTTCAAATTGCTAATGACCAACTAAATATTTATCTATCTAACCTAAATCAACATAAAAATGGCACGTTTAGAATAAGTATTTAAAAAGAAATGAAAATGGAATTTTGAAAATACGTATGTAAAAGAGAAAAAAGGACCTTAATGAAGAATAAAATGAGGAATATACGCGATGTACATGGGTGTGGAAATCATTCATCATGCTACTTTACAATGATAAAAACATTAAAATGAGGTTTAAACACTAGCCACCTTTAGAATTAGAGAAGAGGAGTTTACCAATGTGAATTGATGCATTGTGGCATATCCCTTCAACACATTTCATATCATACTCCATCTTATGGAACCATTTCATATATATTTTAAACTAACATTTAGTTAAGGATTACGTCATGATAGTGTCGTAGGTCTATGTGAAACATAAATAAGGTAAATTAATATAGGTACTCCCCTCTCTCCTCCGTCGCCCACCTCTCTTCTCGCTCCAACCCTTACCCCCACGCCGAGGGGTATGGGGACGACCAAGGGTGAGGAGGGGAGGAGAGGAGGCGGTTATGTTATTTTTTAATTATTATTTTTTTAATTATTTTTTTATGGGGAGGGTCGAGAGTGGAAAGGGGAGAGGAGGACAGGAGGCCATTGTGGT
>APFE030682643.1:0-16227 GCA_000404065.3 Pinus taeda
CTCCTTGCTGCTTCAAGATAACTTTTGGAGGTGGATGGCTTCTGTGTTTGCTTCTGGGCTTGAGATGCTTCTTTAGAATATCTGAGACTTGTCTTGATTAGAGGAGAATGTTGTACTTTGATAATCTCATCCAAATTTTTAGATCCTTCAGCAAATCTGAGATTAAGGGCTTTTGTTTTCTCAATTTCTTTTTTAAGTCCCACAATTTCACATTCTAACCCTTCATTGTGTTTATCTTTTTCAGCAAGTTGGACTATTAGAGTATCCATAATCATGTTATTTTCCTCTAAAAAAACTTTAAGTTTAGAAATTTCTTCATAAAGACCTTCTTCATTTATAGCATCCAAGAAATCATCATCTTCAAAAGCCATCAAAAGTCTATTATCATTTCCTTGTTCATCTTCATCACTATTTGACAATCCATCATTGTCTTCATGCGTGTAATAGCTCTTCTTATTCTGCCTTCTGTTCCATCTAGCAGGTTCCCTACCTTTGTCTAGTTTATCTTTATGTGGACATTTTGCAGCATAATGACTGACCCTTCCACAAGCAAAGAATTTGAAAGGCAACTTACCTCTGAATCTTCCAGTTCCCCGTTGAAGATTTTTGACAAAATTTGATTCTTCCTCTTCTTCTGACATATGTCTTGGCTCATATTAATCTCCCTTTCCTAAAGCTTTGAATGCAGCTTCTCTTATGTCTGATGGTCCTTCTTTTCTCATTTCGTAAGCAGTTAGAATTCCGTGTAATTGTGACATGGTAAGATTCTTTAGATTCTCCTTTTCTTCTATGGCAAAAACTTTTGAATCAAACTTAGGAGACAAAGATCATAGAACTTTCTCAACCACAACAACGTCTTTTATTTCTTCACCCAAGCTTTTCATACAATTTACGATCTCATCTATATGTAGGAAATAGCTAGCCACACATTCATCATAATGCATTCTGAGACTTTCATACTGAATTCTAAGAGTTTGTAATTTTGCTCATTTTACCTGCTCATCTCCTTCATAGCTTAGAACGATCCTGTCCCATATTTCCTTTGCGCTTTTGAGCTGCATAACCTTGACGAATTCTGATTGAGATAGACTTCCTAATAGAGTATTGACCGCTTTTACATTTGTTTCATACTGCTTCTTACCAGCTGTGTCTGTAGGAGTTGCTGATGGAAATGTGTATCTTGTTCCCACAATATCCCATACTTATGTACCAAGAGATTGAATATAGGCAGTGATTCTTACCTTCCAATAGACGAAGTTGCTCCCATCAAAATTGGTGGCCTGATAGATGCTTCCTTTTCGTAGTTGCTCATGGTGATAGATCTTCCTTCAAGCGATCAAGTTTTTCTTGAAGGACCTCCTCTAATACCAATTGTTGAAAATAATATTGAGAGGGGGGGTGAATCATTATTATCAAACTCTTTTCAATTTATGCAGATGAAACTTGCTTATACCTTATAATTTAATATATTCTTCAGATGTGGATCATTAGAACTATTGCAAACAGGAACAACAAAAAAATAGAGCAACAATCACACCAAAGGACACAAGATATAATGTGGAAACCCAATGTGGGTGAAAACCACCTGCTGCAATATGTCTCTATCTTCTTTCAATTAGAAACTTCTTTTACAATGATTTTGTACTGGTGTAGTCTTATACTAGCACACAGGCTTCAACCTGTAGAAGGCTACAACCTTCTCTTTTCTTCCAAGGACCTCGTTTCAAAAATTTTCAGACTGGATCCATGAATATCAATCAAACATCAAATAGATCTGAAATCACCCAACTTCCTTGTACAAATACTAAGTCAATAAATTCTCAATACACAGCAACCATACACAAATTTAGAACCCTGAACTCAGCAGTAATAAGTAAAGGCAGCTAAAAATATTTCAAGAAAAGTCCGCAACTTCACCAATAGAAACCTACGGATATCAGAACTTCTACTGTGTTGAGCCTACGCACTTCCACACCTGCTCTGTCTTATCTTCTATGCACCTCTGCACCTACTAAGTCTTTTGTTCTCTGCACCTACACACTACTGTGTCTTATGTTTTGCGCACCTCCGCACCTGTGCTGTCAACTGGACTGCGCACCTCCACACCTACGTTGTCAACTGGACTGTGCACCTCCACACCTGATCTGTCTTCTCGATTGTGCACCTCCGCACCTACGCCATATCTCGCCTGCGGACCTTCGGGTATAGACACTTTATCAGTCCTCAACTATATGCCAGACTGTCAAATTCACAGATCTGATCATGCGCCAAGGAGATCTCGTCTTATCAGTAGATTCACCTTATAATGCTCAGGATTCTCCTTAATTCAAATCCAGCTATTATTCACCAATCGATCACTAGAATTTCAGATCTCACTCTTAAGATATTCAACACATGAGTGCCTAGCCAAATAATCTCCTTTCCTTTTTATACACAAACCCTTACACAAACCTTGGACCAAAACCATAGAAACCCAATACAACGGATCCAAACCGGGGTTCAAAACTTTGGATACAAAAACCACGGACCAAACCATAGGTTCAAAAGCATCTGACTAAATATCATGGACCACCCGTAAGATTTCCCACATGCGTGCGCTTTTCTCTACATGAAAGTGTGTGAATTGGGGGTCCACATCTTTTGAATGGTACACTTGCGAACCTGCCTGCAACTTCCAAATGGCGCATCTGCGGAACCTGTTGATGACCGCATCTTTGAGATCAGGAACCTGCGCACCTGCCATTTTCTGCCATTATGAGAGCCTGAACTGGTGATCTTCTACTTGAGTGAATTGCTATCAAGGACAACACTTATGTCATCGAGCCAAACCAGTGCCATAATGCCAACATAGAAGACTCTGCCTGGGTGATTCCCAAATCCCGGATCCTCTATATATGGTTGTGCCACTTAAATTTGAGGTTCCTCAACCTTAGGACCTAAAATCTTATCATTCAAATTTAGATCAAGCTCCCTCTTAATGGAAAGTTGCATGGCCTTCTCCTCATTAAATCTGACATCCCTACGAACCACTGTCATCCTGTTGGTTGGAAAGTACACTCGATAGTTGTGAGGTGTATTAGTGTACCCCAAAAATATCCCTAACTCTGGTGTCAGCTCAATCTTCTTCCATGCAACTTTTGTCACATGGAAATATAACGATGACCCAAAAATCCTAAAGTGACCAATGTCTAGCCTCTTACTGGAATAAGCCTCCTCTGATGTCTTCATCTCAACTATCCGATGTGGGAAATGGTTATGAACAAAAACCATTGTGTTGCATGCCTCAACCCACAAGTGTGGTGATAGGCCCTGATCATGAAACATTTCCCTCGCTACCCCTACTATGATTTTGTTCTTCCTTTAGTCCACCCCATTCTTCTGAGGGTTAGAAGCATGATAATTGTAATTACTCCATTGAGCTATGTTATAAATCTTCATGGGAAATATGATTTCCTTTTAGTGGTTTTCCTAAGGCATAAGTGTGGTTGAACACTGAGGAAGGTGTCCCCCAAGGGGGAGGGTTCTATAACAGCCCTGGTGAAAATTCCATGTAATAAAAGTTAATAAAGGAAAAATAATAACCACAGATTATGGGACACTTATTCCAAGTTGAATGTTTGGCAAAACATCCTAGTCTGGGTGTTCATTGGTTTATTATGGCTAAGGAAATTGGAAAAGACAATGGATAAGGCATGTGGAAAGGCAAAGTGGCATTAATTGACATTTTATTTATGAAAATAACGGAAATTAGGAGAAAAGGAAGGTGAAAGGTAATGTGTTGCATGTGAGGAGGAAAATGAAGGAAAGAAAGGGAAAATGAAGAAAATAAATGCAAAATTAATAAAAATGCTTTTGAGGATGAGTTGGTACCTTTTTCTTAGTTTAGTTTTGGATCTCTCTCATTATTCTTTGTCTCTCTCTCACACACTCTTGGACACTTAGAGGTTTCTTGGAGCACTATTGCATTGGATCAAGAAAGGAAAAGAAGGCAAGGGGAAGGAAGGAGTAAGAAAGGAAGAGTAGGATCAAGTAGCCACAACATGATTCTTTGTAGATATTAATTTGCATGTGTAATTTCCTTGCTATATTTGGCATGCATTGTATTTCATGTGCTTAGGTGTGATAGTGTTTTCAGCCTAGCCTTGTAATTTTCGGATAGCCATGGTTTGATGGGGTTCTCATCTTTTGGTGGAGCTGGATTGTTGGATGGATTAGAAGCTGAGTGAGGCAGATCTCTAAATAGAAGAATGCATGGCCTAGTAACCCCTGAACCACATTGTGGGTTGTGGTAAAGACATATTTTTTGTTGCCTCGATGGGCCTAGGAATCCTCGACCGATGAATGGAGGGATATATGGTAAATCCTAGAGATGGGTTCTGTCCATCAAGCCTAGCAATCCTAGGATGGGATACACGATAAATTGTAGAGAGTGGAGTCTCGATTTTGGGCCTAGTGATCCCATGTGGATTGGGGTAAACCTTGAGAGACCAGGAGACATGAAAATTCCTCACGGTGTAGGTGGAGAAATCCAATGTCATCCATGATTTTTTTGGCCTAGTGATCTAATGGAGATCATTGTAAAGCTTGTTATTACATGTTTATGGTGTTTTCCTAGTGATACTATGTGGATTACGGTAAAGCTTGGTTTCTATTAGTGAGGGTGAGGAGGTTTAGCATCGGGATTCCTTGGTTGGTTTTTTTGGTTTGAGTCCCACATTCATGCTTGGAATATGGCACAGGGCCGATTGGCTGAAGAGATATTTGGCTTAGCCAATCTATGGTTGGGTGGAACATGGTAGTCCCATCGTGGGTTGGATTTTGCATTCATTAATATGAGGTTCTTTCCTTGACATCTTACCTGTAAATGTACTGGTTTATATGTGGATTCTATGGCTAATGTATCCTTGGTAATTATGTTGTTATTATGTTAGTTATAAGCATGTATTATTATAGTGATGTTGTATGGCTCTCCACATGCTTTGATTTGTAAATGAGTGAACAATTTATCTATGACCTAATAGATGATAATGTAGCTAATGATATAAGGAACCAATATTTCTTAGCAATTCACATATAAGTATGAGACTCCTATTCTCAAATGTGTAGATTACATATTTGTGACATGTTTAACGAAATGCTTGTCATGGCTAGTAGGGGTCCAGTCTAGACCTTGTCAATTTTTTTGCAAATGTATCATTGTTCTATTGTGTAAATTCATTTCTGAACCTATCATTCAATTCTAGGCAGTGACCTAAGCTCTGGGCCTAAAAAGGTGCACAAATCCTGGAGTTTAAGGCACAGGTCTGAGGATAAAATTCCCTATGTGCATGCATGCCTTGTTGTGTGAGTGTCTGGAACCTCCCATACACACCCTTGTCCATATCAAGGGAGCGTACAGGTGTTTGATGCACTAAAAATTCACTTGGTCTTAGGGACTAGTTACGTGAGCAATTGGGATGGCTCTTGGGAGTTTCGTTGCTAATGTGGAAGGTTTGTGTGGTGTCTTTCTGTCGATTGCACTTCCTTAAGGTCACTTAGGAGGTTGAATCCAATTATAGTGGCTTCTCACCGCATATTTACCCCAGTTGATTACTTGGGTAGATGTAGGATGAGGGTGCTACACATAGCACCTAACACTAGCGGGAAACAAGAAATAGGAATAAGATAAGGCAATCACTAGAAGGCTGCCCGATAGGCATGGTAATAGCTGAGTGTGGCAATAGGTAGTAGTAGCTAACAGATGATCATGGGTAAATTTACACAACCTTAACAATTGGATAACAAATGGAATGTGGATAAAACAATTTGTAATGCTCCACATAGATAATGTTTCCAAAGTTTAACATAGTTGGGGATTTTGAAGGATGACATGTATCACCCTCTTGTGCCCCTCCCACCTCATCCAAAATTTATATTGTGAGGCAGGGGGCATGTGGAGCGTACTACACTAACCTCACCATGATAACTCCATATGCCTCCTCGTTGCACTACGTTGACTTCCCCACATCCCACACCTATGCCACATCCCTCCTCCAAGTCATTCCTTGTACCCAATCATTGCCTTCCACATGGCCCCACCTAGTGACACATGGAAGGGTCAGCCCTGTCATGATAAAATCACCATGATGTGATCATGATGTCAACACTAAAGTTGCTCATTAATTGGCCAACACATGTCACTAAAATTAGTTTTAAAAAGGCACAAGGCCCATTTTTATCATTATTCTGTCCACCCAACCTCTAACTTGTAGCCTAGGCATGCCTGTGAACTCAACTAACTTGAAACCAACTCCTCCAAGCTCGGATTTACAATCTTAAACCAACAATCTGATACATCCTCATTAATTTGACATATTAAACCATTACACCAACTAGAATTTGAACCAATTCAAGCTTGGGAAGAAAACCATAGCCTCACCCATGTAAAAGCCACTCGTCCACTTACAAAAACATATTTCTTGTGTTAGTAAATCCTCCTTTTCATAAAATTAACCCTGGTAGACCTTATTAGGAAACAAATTGCATCATAATCAGCCCTAAAATTTTCCAATCAAGCAAAAATTTCCATAAAATTTCTCAATTCGATGCTTGCGTGTGCCACACAAAATGGAGCTCACTAAGTTTGAATTAGTTTCCTACCACAAAGTTAGCCAATCTTGTTGAACCATGTGGAAGCTACAAACTAGCTAGTTAATTCCACTCACAAATCTCACTTCTTGTAACCTTCCTCATTCCACTAGGTCAATTAGCTTCTCTCACAAAATTCCTTCATCTTCAATATTTGTTTGCCTGATCCCTATTAGAACAATAGGAGAAGCAGATAGATATATCTATCCAGGGAAAGCACTTTCCACCCTACTATACATACCTATCAATGAATGAGCCCCATCTTGGCTATCCCGCCAATCAATCCTATTGCCCATTTTCGATTTGACCACGCCACCCTGCTTACCTCGGAGCTTCGCTGGGCCTCACTCAACGCATTAATAACTCAGTCGGGCGAGCTCGGTTTGTAGTGTGTCCCAGCACTTCTTTCTTGTTCGAACCAACACGCCTCAAATCCTGGATCTCAATCACCAGCTGGAATCACGAAATCAAGTTTGATCCACTCCTATCCTGATATTTCTTATTCTTATTTTGGTCATTTTTATTACTAATAGGAGGATCGGGTGCTAAACGCTTCAATAATAATAGGGTGGAAATTGATTCTATTATTTATACATATACCCACACCCCCTTTCATAATGGCTTGACCGGCTGCGGGATGGATGCACAATCATCAACGATATAACATCCATAATATGCGTGCGATCACATGATGCTCCCTCCTGTTGACTTGTATAGGATAATAGTAAATGAGTTTGGGAATGGTGTACGTCGCCCGTAGGTTCCTTTTCTCATTCAGCATGCTTGATACGTTCGCTCTGAATCATTGGGGCGGATCAGATGCCTCCCTGCTAAATCAAGTTAGGGCCCTTCGTGGACACCTGCCTGATACATGTATCCTATGATGGCTTTTCTCACCGTAGGATACATGTGGCATGCTCCGCAGGACATTATTCACAGAAAGCACCTTTGCTCGAGAATACTCTAAATAATTCATTATACTTGGCCCGAGGCTTATTATTTATTGGCCTTGGCCTGAAGTGATGTCCCTACTACTGACTGGGAAACTCTCTTCCATGAAACTGACACGTAGGTATGAGTGCAATAGAAGCAGCCCCACCTGGAGATATCTTTTCATAGGTTTCCCTCCGACCTGAGTGATAAAGTGATAAGCAAGCCACTTACTTTTGGCAGCAGCGACCCCATGATATGAGCCAAACCAGCCGGAAAGAAAGGGAGATCGGAAACTTTGAAGTGATAGTGAAAGAAAGAGCTCCTGGTTAGAAGCTTGCTATCCGTCTTGTTTTACTAGGTACCCCCGCTTCTCTTGTGACTGAAGCTGGCCTTGGGTCTGGGTTTCGATCTGGAACAACTGCTACTAGTGGGGGTGCTACTAGTGAGGTTGCAGGTACTGGATCGACTGAGTCAACTGTATAACAGATGATACATGGGGAGCGTAGGCGAGGGAAAGGCTACCTATTACCTATGCGAGGGAAACCTATGCGAGTGAAAGGCTACCTATATACAGGCGAGGGAAAGGATGGTAGGTGAGAGAATAGCCTCCTAGATTCACATAAGTAGAAGCATGTCAGACAATACGGGTCTATACTTAAACTAATGAGTACGAGATAGGACATGTGATACATACAGACTATACCGTTTTAGATCTGTATAAACTCTGCTAAACTGAGAATATTATGGGGTATACGACTGATGCTGGACCTGTCACTGCGGCTTATGGGTAAACAACAAGCTCTCCTGCTTCTAGCTCTCGAAATGGAAGGGATGCTCGAACTACCTACAATTGTCTACTCGTTCTCGATCTAGGATTGGATTTGCACCTGGATGATCTACATATTGATCTGTATCTGCAAGTTCTCGACCCTCCTATCAGTGGATATCTCGATATGAGGACTTCTATTGATATATTTGACCCCTATTCTAGTAAGACTATAATGTGCCAATTCAAGCATTCGTAGGCCGGCCGGCATATCTATCTGTAGTGGGTTGAATGCAGCCTCAAGGAGCAGCTAACCAGAGCTAACTGGTAATGGTGGTGCCCTGGCTTTGACTAGTAATAGTACTAGAATGGGAGCGGCTGACTAACCAGGAATGGGAATGGGAATGGGAAAGGGAGAGGTACTAACAAATCCGCTTTACGGGGTGCATAGATTACCTCCCCTCCCTTCTATATATAGATAGATATATATATAGATAATAAGAGGTCGAGCGGGGGAGATTCACGTTGAGCTCTCTCGTATCGCCCCGCCCTTAAATAATAAGAAATTGTGCTTTCATATAAAAGTATAAAGCGTATTTCTTTATAAGTTGAGCCAATAATAGTAGGGCGTTCTTACATACGTAGTAAGACCCAAACAACAATCTCTCTTTTCCAAGAAGCTAGCCATAAAATTGCAAGATGCTCTACTATTGAAGGTTCGAATCTCGGTCACGGTCTGTACATCTACTATTATAGAAGCTAAATCGTGAAACTGTATCTGCTGCTGTTGGCTATTACTATGTCTCCGTCTCTGTTGCTTACACTAGATTTACTGACTCCACTGGAAAAGATGCTGGATCTTCTAATTGGCGCTGGGTCCCATAAAGCCGCTATGTTGGCTTAGATACTTACTCTACTGGCTGTGTCTCCACCAGATTGGCTCCGTTACTGGTAAGGTTTTTGGCTTATTTAAGCGCCCCCTATGTCTCTGTGTCCTTTGACTCTGCTCCTGCTCTTGGCTGGGGTGTGCCCACTAGGTATGGGTAGGACACTTGGGGACCCTATTATATATAAGAAACCGATCTCCTGAACCAAGCTTCACCCCTAATGCCAACAGAGTAGCAACGTGTTGACAATCCTCCATCTCTAACCTCTTGAGACATGGGTTGAGAAATAGCAATCCCATGGTCTAGTTGCCAAACTTCCATCCCCAGGGGGAAGTGCAAAAGACCAAGATCTGTAATATCCAGTGACTTATTCAGCCTAGTCCTCATTGTTCCAATCCCAAAAGAGGTATCCCAGTGATGATCAAGTCATCCACATGGAGTACAATCACCAACACATGGTCATCTACCCTTCGAACAAAATCATTACTCTCGGACCCACACCTCACAAATCCTGAGTTTATAAAGAAGTTATCAATCTTATCATACCAAGCTCTCAATACCTGCTTAGGTCCATAGAGAGACCTTTTCAATTCGCATACATTTATGATCGGCCGTGGCTTATCAAATCTGGGAGGCTCCTCCATGTAGATGTCCTCCTACAAGTCTCCATTGAGAAATGCACTCAACACATCAATTTGATGCACCTCCTGTCCACGACGAGAAGCCAGAGCAAGCATTATGTTGATGGAGACCATACAAGCCACGGAAGCAAAGGTCTTGGTGTAGTCCATGCCCTCCTGTTGAAAGAATCCCTTAGCCACCAACCGAGCCTTATAGTTCTCCACCTGTGCCTCAAAGGTATAATTGGTCTTACAGACCCGCCCCACCACATTCCCACCACGGAGGCGAGGAACCAACTCCTAAGTGGTTTTCCTAATAAGTGCATCATGCTCCTCCTTTATGGCATTGTTATGATCTACCGTAAGTATGAGCAGGAAATGGAAATGGTACTTCAGGGATATAACCAAACATGCATCACATGAGATCCACACAAGAGGATCACACAATAGAGATTTGCTGAAGAACACCCCTCACCCATGAATGGATGAGCGACTTCGTTCCAATTATTCTCTAGAAAAGTTGGGGCAATACCTTAAAATACTCTTGAAGGGGGAATCACTCCAAGATCTCTCGGTGAGGGTCGATATCCAAGTACAATACTATTTTACGATATTACACAATTATTCTCGTGATGATTGAACAATGATATCCATGCCCTGTTTATAATATCTCATTTCAGAATACTAGGGGAGGGTAAGACCCTTCACCCAAAAGTTATCATTTGACCCATTTAACCAATCCCAACTACCTAGGGTTATGTGCCACATGTAAGTAATCCCATGAACCCCCTATAAAATATCCTGAGTCTCCCATATACGATATAACAGGCCTAGATGCCTAACATTCTGTTCCTCTAGGGCCATAACATTGAAACCCCCAACCAAATGGTTCGTCCTT
Organism: Pinus taeda; assembly: GCA_000404065.3. Classification (NCBI taxonomy): domain Eukaryota; kingdom Viridiplantae; phylum Streptophyta; class Pinopsida; order Pinales; family Pinaceae; genus Pinus; species Pinus taeda. Next base: position 10,732 of record APFE030682643.1, read on the forward strand.
GGACCATTAGAGTAAACCAAGTAACTGATCATTGCAAATAATTGGTACCAAGCTTGATCACCCATCCATCCGCATGAGATCTTCATAGGTGTTGCCTCTTGCTGGTCTCCCACTCCACTGGTTTTGCTTTTCGGATGCCATGTGTATCCAAGGCTACTGCTTCTTTGGTCTCAAGTGTGTCCATAGTTGTTCTTCCGACACGAAGTGTATCCATAGCCATAGCTTCTCTGATGCTCCAAACCCCACCTCCATGAAAGTTTCCTCTCGTGGTGATGCGGATGTCGATATGCTGCCACCTTTGTACGAGTAGCCTCCTGTTCCTCTTCCTCCGACACTACCACCATCTGTTCCTTTGTATCTCGAGTAGGTGAAGGGGTTGAGCTCCCTTCATAAGCACCCAAGTCTTCTTTATGCCCCTCATCCAATTCCTCCTTATTGCCATCCTAGAACTCTTCGTTATGTTCTTCTGCAGATCCCTCTTCATGTCCTTCTTTGGACCCCTGATTTGGTAGCACACACAAAACTTTCAAATGATAGGGAAAATATCTTGATTGGTTGGAAAGAAGAAATGCACTTCTTGAATAGGGAAGGGGGCGATGATGGGAAATTCCGTTGTTTTTATGTATATAATAGACTCATTTCGAAGGGAGAGAAGGGCTCCTCTGCAATGGAACAAGGTGTAAGAGATGAAGATATAGCTTAGGCTCAGGCCGAAAAAGAGGAAGGATCGGACTAATCGGCTTAGGCCGAGAGAAAGAGGGAGAAAGATCGGACTAATCGATCGAATAAAGGTTGGCTGGCTTTTCAAAACAGACAGGATAGGGGAAGCTCCCCATTCGATAATCCTTGTCTGTTGGAGCCCTTAACCCTCTTCAGAATCAAAAGGGAATAAAGATCGAAGATCCCGATCAATAAACTTTCTCTCGATCGATGGAAGTATGAGTGTAAGCGAGGGCTATCTTTCCTTTTCCTTGCTGTGGGAACTGCAACCTCGTAGCGCACCTCACCCCATGCAAGAATACGTACGGGAATAAGAACTTCAAGATCAAGTGAATAGATATCCAAGGAACTAGAACTGTCAACCAAACCTTACCACACTAACGTATGAATTAATATATAGAACTTGAACAATTATTAATTAATTGGCAGCGCCTGCCCAGTTTAACCAGACATTTTAGCACCCATGCATCCCTGCTACTCAAGTTGTCAGATGAGAATGATTTAGTATGGGCGGCGACAATCCAACTCCAACTCGAAGGGCGTGATTATTGGGGTGACATAGATGGCTCTTATCCTAAGCCTGATATGTCTTCCCTAGATCACAAGAACATCATTCCTATAGGGTACATTATAGCCATGAAAGAGTTCATAGAGGAGGGAAATGAGTTTGCACTACTCCTATGGTTGCTATACTAGGATCTAGATGCATATGCCGAGTGTATCAATAAGTCTATATTAGGGGCCACATTTCTACAAGTATGGGTTTATAAGAACATCTAACTATAGAGGCCTTATAAAATGGAACTAGTGGAAGGTAGACCTATTTCATTGTAGTATTCAGGTAGACGGGTCATGGATACAGGGTGGCCCTCTATAAAGAGGATGTAACAATTTCTAATGAAATGGGCAGTAGCTTATTCCCCATACAGGATAGTATAGGATGTCAAATATGTTAAGACACAAGACATTATATACACTTAGAAGGTTGAGCCTACTCACAAGCACCCTACAGCTTGTGTACCTCTTTAGTGGGGGGAGCAGCCTATAGAACCATTGCCTCCACTAAGGAGGTATAAGAGAGTGAGACATAGGAGTCATTTTTATATATAATGGTTGCTTATAGTACATAACACGTTGATATGGGTTAGGGCTAGGGCATAGAGCATCTAGGAGAAGTTATAGCTAGAGTATTAAGAGGAGATCAGAATGACTTAAGTCTAAGAGGAAGTGGATGAGTAGGGATACATGGGTACCTACGCATAAGGTTCTCTAGAGGCTCCTATAGTTGGTACATGTCTTATGTAGGTATTACTAGTGCTACCAATCTTGGTTGTAGATGTCAAAGTTATGTCGACAGAGGTGATGGTCTAATAGCTAGTAGGTAAGATGATACATAGACATCACTATAGAAAGTGTTAGAGAGATCATAGAGGTGGAGCCAAATAGACACATAGTAAATCCAAGTGAGATATAATAAACCAAACCTTGTATAGCAAAATAAAACACACATATAGGTAGGCTAAAGAGAAAAGAAGGTACTAACTCATGGGTGTATGAATATGATATGTAGTGCTTTCAAAGGCCTAGATGAAACTACAAACTAGCATGGATTAGAGGCAAGCTGACCTATGTGTAGATGTCTCATGGGTAGAGCTATAGGTGAATAGGATGCAAGCTAGAGTGGCCCAACTAGAGGCAAAGGGGTAGGCTAGGATAGGACTGAGTGATCTTAATAAGATGGGAGAGGTGGTAGCATACAAGGATCAACTGATTCATAATCTCAAGGATTAGCTAGGAGAGTGAGAGGATTGGATTAGAGTGTTTATAACATAAGTAGTCTAGTTTTAGATACATAAAGATCAGCTTTGAGCCTAAAATCGAAACCTATAGAATGACTATGATCAAGTAGTCCATGATCTAACATAGATGATGATGATAGCTCTAGCACAAGGTCAAGAAGTAGGTCCAATAAAAGAGATAACATCTCTAGAGTTCCCAAGCAAGGATGATATAATGATGGGGCATATGTGATGCAGCCTATAGCTCCTAAGTATGTAGTGAGACACTACAAGATAGATATAACATAGCTGGATATGTTCATAGTCAAGTAGGATATATAGGTGTATTAGCAAGACATGGATCTAGTGATAACTTAGGCACCAGTATAGAGATTAAGGACTTAGTGAAGGCCTAGAAAAAACCAAACTCTTAGATAGTGGGGAGCAACATGAGATGACTAATGGCTTTGACAAGACTTGTAATGCCCATAGGCATTAAGACAAGGATCTTAGATGTGGGAGATATATAAAAGAAGTTAGGTCTAATCTACCCAAACTTGCTTCACCACCACCAGTATAGCTAGTAGGACTACTACCTCCTCCACCATTGCAACCACAACCACAATAATAGGACTAAAAAAACCAACCCTTAGAGGGCTAGCCAAATCGCACTAATGCGATTCATTCGCCCTACTATCCTACAGAGCAATTCAAACTCTTAGTAAGACTAGGGCTAGGGCGACTCATTCTATTCTCTCTGAGGTCAGGTAGGTGAAGCGTCTAGCTTAGGGGGGCGCGTCGAATCACTGAAAGGCCTTGGTGATTCTCCAATTTGGTAATCTGAAGATAGAAAACCAAAATGATTCCAAACTTCACTTCAATAGTCTCGTATCCATGCTGCCCCGAATCCAAACTCGATGTTTGTTAACTAAGCGGGACATTCCCAAACTCTTTTTTATCAAACTCACCAACAGCTGAAATGCTCGTAAGTAATAATCATTTTTTTCTCAATGCCTTCAGGTGGGTAACACGTCCTATATCTTCTCGGTATATACAGACATGGTGACGAGAAGGCATTGGTTGATTGCACACATCAGCAGAAAGGAGCGGTCCCACGCACGGATGAATAAATGCTTGAGCGTTGGTTACCGATCGATACAAAACACAAGGGGGCCTACTACTCGTAGGGAGGGCCTCATCAATGGGAATAATCACTAAGATACTCAACTGGGATACTCGCTGGCTAGATAATTGGCTACTCAACCAAGCTAATTGACTCAGCTGCTTGGCTTTGATCCCCGGCTGTTCGGCTTGGCTTTGCTCCCGGGCTGGGATACTTGGATTGGATCGCTTCGCTTGCCGGGAAATTGTATACTGGTAGGAATAACAGGGAAGAAGGGATCAAAAAGTCCCCATGAAATCATTGCTAGATACCCGCTTTGATTGAATGCATGACACCAGAGGATGCGTAAGCAGGCTCGCATAAGCCCACCAACCCAATAAGCACTAAGGGCAAGTAACCCAAGTGAGTTTTCATTAATGTGGAGACTTGAAGAGCATCGAAACCAATTGCATAGACGGGATATATACCCCTTCCATCTATCAATAACGGACGATCGCTTGGTTTTCTAAGCCTTAGACTTAAGTCAATGAACAGTACAGATCCTGTTTCTCTTAGCCCTCGTCACCTACGGACTCTTGTTCCTGTCTCTCTTCTTTACTCCGTTACCGTTTATGGACCTTTCCTCCTCCCTTATGGCGAGCTTGCACGCATCCTCTTCTACCCTCTGCCGTGATCCACCTACCAAACCAACATAACACGCTAAATAGATAGAGCCACACATAGAGCAAGAGTATACATATATATACGTGATTTCTATTATTAGCTTTGATCCTTTCAGCTTTGATTCTCACTGTTCAAGAAATGGAGAAGCAAACCAAAATATAGGGCTTATGCACGAAGAAGAATAGATAGACCAATTGAACAAAACCAATGGGAGCCATGGGAAGAACAATTGATTCACCAGTGGCGAGACCTTGGTCAGCACAGGCAATTGACCCTAAGAAGTTTCACCCGTTAACCAGGAGAACCTGGCCTAGTTTCAGCACCGTAACCGATTACTGGTATGCCACTTCTCTAAGTGCTTCCCCCGGTCGGCTGGGATATATTAAGTGCCACGAGGGAAGGAATAAGTGGAACCCCCAATATGATAGCTAGTAGTGTCCCTTCCAGGTCGATAGCCTATTTCATATCCTTTTCAAAATGACCGCGTAGCAGATTCAATTGACCCCGGACCAACGCCTGTAAAGGAGGCAGAGCCCATGGCATTATTCCTTTTTCCATGCCCAGCTGCTAGCACAAAGAGATAGCCAGTGCTTTTTACACACTCAGCAGTAGCGGCGGAAGCATAGACAACAAAAAGAAGTAAGGGTGACGACAGTGTGAAGTGACCAAGCCAATAAACTTGAACCGGTGGTAGACTAAGCACCAATAGATGCGTATACCGCAAATCGAGATTGATACTCCACAGCATAAGGGACAAAGGCAGGAGTTTCACCAGCGAAGGCATAAGCATATTCAGTTGCATTTGACCCAGTCCCAGTTTATGTTTCTCCAATTGATCGAGTTTAACCAAAACCAGAAGCAAGGATGGCAGAGGCAGTAACAAAAGCAAGGGTAAAACAGTAAGATCCCGCACATAGAGATCGATACACACTGGTAGTAAGTTGTTTTTTCAGGTACAAATCCACTAAGTGCTTTGGATTGAACCTATTGAATGGCTTGCCAGAGGTACTTTCTAGTTTTCCACCATTCAATCCATGCTAGGGTTGCCACTCAAGTGCTGTAGGGCCTATCTGTTCAGTAGATCTTACCAAGTGCTCTTCTCTTCTGTCCCACTGCCTTTGCTATCCAAAAGCCGTTCTTTCTAAGCTCCAAATGCCTAACTTTAGAGTCTATCCCATAGCCTTTACTGCTACCAGTTCTATCTTTCACCCC
>APFE030682645.1:2667-14582 GCA_000404065.3 Pinus taeda
ACAATAGTGGGCTTCTATGGGGCACAATAGTAACAATATGGGCACTACATGGGTACATCAATATAATAAGGGGGTTGTACTAATAACATTAAGGGGTTACACTAGTAGTATAGGGGCCTAATAGGAAGGCAATGCAAGGATCCCAGTGAGGCTTCTAGCTTAAGGGAAACCAAGGGCAAGAATTGGTCTTTGATGTAGGGCTTGCGATATCTCTAGATCCCATTGTCGGAATATCATGAAATTGGGAGGGCTTCTTGAGGATACGCCAACGTAATTGTGGACCAAAAATCTAAGTATTTGGATAGGTAGATCATGAAATAATTGATGGCCTAGGTGACCTAGAGGAATAGACCTAGAGAAGAGGTAAGCGGAGAAGGAAAATGTGTTTAAGGTGATCACCTTTAGGTGGACCAGTGCCTAATCAGGGAGATTGGAGTCATGTAGAATTATGACTATGGACCTTTGAATTTTCTAGGTCAAGGAGGCCTCAAAGACAACTTCACTTGGCACTAGGGCAACAACGAAAGCAACTTCAAAGACTTTATACTTTGTTTTGCAAGATAAATGGCTTGTCAAGGTGAATTTTAAGAAAGATCCCTAGGAACATTCATTCATTATACATGGCCCGTACATGAAGCATTCACCATACAAAAACAAAATCTCCACAACTTCGCATAAGAGATGCAACAAATAAGCCTTGGTATAGCGAAATTCTAGCAACAATGTATGTGACAAAATTAGAGAGAAAGAATAGCATTAAAATTTACTTATATGTATAAGAATATATCCAACCATCCAAAAAATTGCCATCAAGAAGCTCCAAGACATGAAAATTATCCAAACATCAAAATTCACTCCATGCTCTAAAAATTCGTCCTTCAAGAAGGATAGCGAAAATCTCTACAGAGATACTAGTTCCCAAATCCAAGTGATGATGCTAAGATGAATTCACATCACTTGTATTTATAGTATACACTTCTAATGAGTTTTATTTAGCTAATTAGGCCTACATTATCTCCTACAATAAAATAATGTGCAAAATAACTAACTTTTGGTGACAAGCCTACCAAACTAGCTCATAAACAAAAGAATAAGCCTATCAAGTGGTTGAATAATGAACAATGCACGTCGTTGGGCCTTGGAGGAGGCTTAATAGAGTCCATATGTGCGATAAGGTGTAGTTGAACTCCCAAAAGCAATGGAAAAGGGGTCGGCCCCTTGTAATAACCTGTGGTGCTCCAAATGATATGTGGGGGCACACAAGTGTCCTCATGGGTCTCCAAACAAATTGAAGATGCCTTTAGGTCGCCTGCAAGGGCTAGGATGAAGATGTAGGTGATGCAACATCATTGTGCAAGTCCTGGATCATCTGCCAAGTGTATGGTGCAACTCCGGGGCCAACTGGGCATGATGGATCAGGTGCATCTTCCTCGTCCAATAAGTGAACCACGAGCAATCTCTGAATGGTTGTGGGGATCTAGAGTGTTGTCTACACACACCCTACTATTGATTTTTGGTATCACGAGATGTGCTCTAAGCCTCAAGATTTGCAGGGAGACTAGGACACATGTATTCCCAGAAATTGTTTTGGGAAATTTCATTTGGAGACAGTTTTATTAAAATAATTAATTATTTTTAATGGGTGCCTAAGTCTAAACTTAGGAAATTAAAATAATTAAAGGATATTAGTCAAACTGGGGGTGAAACTTCTAGAATAAGACGAGGATCAAGCCAAAATGATCTAAGCCATTGATTAGAATCTAATCTGGGTCGTTGGTTCTCAACGAGAAGATTATAAGAGGACACTTGATGGGCATTTGGAAAACACATCAGAGAGAGATCAAGAGATCGAATTTCTTAGAGCGGGCAATGCAATAGTTACTAGAGAATCGATTGAAGGGATTTCTTGCAGTGAGGGGCAGGGATAGTTTCAGAGGGAGATTTCCTGATCCGAGAATACATCGCAGAGGAGGCAGAGAGAGATCTGGAAGAGGCAGCAGATAGGCTACGCTGGGCAGCATATGTTCATGCAGAGGCAGCGCAGAGCTTCAGAGGGAGTCCAAAATTCAGTTGGGAAGTCGAGTTCTTGAGCCAGAAGCCGAGGAGTGAGACAGAGAGACACAGGAACGGAGCTCCAGACAGCAGGAGATCCGGGAAGAGGTGACGCAGATCCCTAGAGAGGTTGACGTAGAACTGCGTAGGCTAATGCAGTAGCTGCGCCGAGCTAGTGTGGGGCCAATGATCTAGGGCTAGGATCAATGTCGGATCGCCAGTGATAGTAGGAGTCCTAGGAGGGGATCTTAAAAGGGCAACTACTAGGTCAAGGGCAACAATGGAGTGATAACCCACTATCACCTCGGCTAATACTCCCTACTCTTTACATACTTTCACTAATGGGAGGAGACCCAGTATGAATAGGATCACTAGATGAATGAATCAATGAAGAGCTAAAGAGTGATCCCTATGGCCTATTCATAGGAGAGATCAATTGCATGGTTCACTTGCTTGAGAAGCAAGGTGTAAGGCTTTCCAAGAAGGGCCAAGGGGATTTCAAGGGCTAGGGTTTGCAAATGAGACATGTAAAAGAGGGACCTAGTCCTAGAAACCTTGTGAAAACTTGGTTTCCAAATGGTCTTTGTGAAATTATCTTCAGTAAGTTGTGGGAACACATGGGACCAAGTGGACTGAGAATAGGTCAAGGGGGTGGAGTTGATCAATCAAGGGTGTTCTTGACCTAATTGAGGGGGAAAAGTGGATCAAAGGGGAAATTTTCACTAATCTTGATGCAATGATCCCAATTAGGTCACTAGCCAAGAGCAAGAATCGATCTTGGAGCTAGGTGTTGGAATATCTCAAGATCCCATCATCATAATTGCTTCAAATTTGGAGGGCTTCTACGAGATAAAACAATGTAGTAGAGGGCAAGAGATCAATTATTTTTTGAGTGGGTGAATCGTGGGAAATTTGATGCCCTAGGTTAGTTATTGGGGCTAAGCCTAGAAAGAAAGGGAAAAGGTGAGAAAGATATGCTTTTAGGTGATCACATATGGAGTATCAGTGCCTAATCCTTTAGGAGAAATGGAGTCAAGGACATTTCAATGCTTGGAATGAATTCACTTAGTCAACGAGGCCTCTAGAACAATTTCGCGTGGCAATTAAGGCATGGGCTAATTGATTCAACGTCTTTACACTTTGATATGAAATATATGATGACTTATCAAGATAAAATTTCAACAAAATATATCTAGGAACATTCACTCATTCATACATGGCCCGTGATATGATGCAACACTATAAAAGGACAAATTTCCACAATTTCGCATAAGAAAAGCAGTAAATTCAATGTAGTATAGCGAAAATCCCCAGCAACATGCATGTGACAATAAGAAAGCAACAAAATATCACTAAAATAGTACTTATATGTAAGAAAGAGTATATCCAATCATCATTATATGCCAATAGTGAAGCTCCAAGACAGAAATGAAGAGATCCAAACATCAAAATTCATCATTCATCCAATTTTGTCCTCCAAAAAGAATAGCGAAAATATCACTAGAGAGAGTGATCCAATCCAAGTGATGATGATCAAAATGATGCATCACTTGTATTTATACAATTCCTAATGAATTTGATTTAGCTAATTTGGCAAAATTTATCCCCTAAAATAAAATAATGTACATAATAACAAAATGTTTGGTGACATGCCCACCAAATAGCTCAATAATCTAAAGATAAGCCTCTCAAGAGGGTTGAATGATCAACAAAGTGAGTCGTTGAGCCTTTGAGGAGGCCTGATGAAGTCCAAGGGGTGCCATGATGTAGAAATGGACTCCAAACATAGTGGACAAGGGGTTGGCCCCTTGTTTTCCAATCAAGAACCTGTGGTGCTCCCAAGTGGGTGTGGGGGTACAAGGACATCCTCATGGGTCTCCAAATGGATCAAATATGCCTGTAGACCATCTGTAAGGGCTGGAGTAATGACATAAGCCCTCCCTCTGTAGCAGGAGGCATCTTGGAACATCTGCCAAGTGGATGGTGCAACTATGGAGCCGACTGGGCATGGTGGACCAGGTGCATCATCCTCATCCAAAAGGTGAAACACGAGCAATCAATGAACATTGTTGGGGCTCTATGAAGTCATATCTGCTATGGTGGAGGTCCATGGCTCTCAACGCTCTCCATACATGTGCCAATGTGGCTCTCTAGAGGGCTAAGACCTCTTATAGGGAGACCAAGCCCCAAATGGAGACCCACCTACAATCCTACATAAGATCCAATGCGTCCCCTTTGCCCTCCAATATAACCAGTCATTAGAATAATGAAGTAATAAAGCTTACAAGTGATGGGATCAATGGGGCAATTCATGGTGGCATGCCCTTCCATAGTGATCTTTGGCATGCACAAGTGTCTCCAGGCTTAGTAGGGGGTTAACCAAGAACCCTATTAGGTGGTTTCAACCTCTAAAGGGGGTGAAATGTCCATAGTACCTCCTTTAAGCGGTAGGTGGCAAATGATATAATAATGGAATGGAGTGGGGATCAGGGGAATCATCAAGACCACATGTCAAGGTTCATGGATAACTATAATGAGGGAAGCCTACACTTGGATATGTGAGTGTAAGAGGGAGAAAATTGTGGTACATGAGTTACCACAACCTTCATTTTTCCACCCTTCTTCATATGCCTTTTTCCTTTTATTGATTTTTCTTCATAACTACTTGTGGCTCTAGGGGATGAGAGCATGATGTGTAACATGTAGTAGTGGATACCCCTTTAAGGTGGGGTGGTCCATTGCCCGCCAAGGGTTGGGACAATCATGGGTTCCTTAATGATAGAGGGGGCTCATCTAGGGCCCATAAGAACCAGGGTGATGGCTATGAATAAGGGGTAGAGCTCATGTTTGGCTTTTGCCCATGCGCTAAATTTGTATGTCCCGACCATCTTTTGCATTTTTTGGTACATTTCCTATTGAGAGGCCAAATTATGTTTTTTCTTTTCTTTTTAGCTGCATCAACCTCTGAGGCATCGTTTAAGGCCCGACCCAAGGTGTGGACAAGGGGAGGGGGAGGCTAACCCTATGTGGACCTGAATGGGAAAAGAGATTAATGGGGCTAAACTGAGTGGAAGGTGAGCAATGTAGGTGGTATCGGGAAGCGGGACCATGCAACCAAAATTGGGATTTACCAAAATTGGGATTTCCCATGTAGTGTCATCCCTAAGCTCATGGTCAGTAAAGGAGATCCCACGAGACTAGGATACAAGGATAACCACGAAATCGAGCAATGGAGACAAGAATAGAAATATAACCCACTCTTTCCGCGGAATACCCCCACCAATTCATGCCCAAAAGTGTCCATGACAAGTAAAAGAAAACTACTCGAATATACCAATGAAAGCCATATCTTTGGGGTTGGGAGGCCCAACTTCAAACATACATTCATAACAGATGGGCAAGGGACCACATGGCTAGCTCAGGCGGCGTAGAAAATGGCCATCGAGCTATCTAGGGGCTTCAAGGCACTGTTGGCTATCGGTTGAGAACCATATAGGAGAAAAATTTTCTCCTACACATACTACCCACAGGTGGTGGGTAACAAAGTGCATGTTGTCATGGATACATTGTATGTCCTTAAACAATTTCATTGTTATTTGGCCACCTTCTTATGAGTTGTTCTTCTTATTTAGTGATGAGGTGTTGTCATGACTCATGATAAACAAATGAGTTTTAAGCATTATCTTATTTTTTTATGCTTTGATACTAGTTCTAATGTAATAGTTGAATTCTTGCCAAAAATAGCTACCTTTCATACTTCATATGTAGTTAAAATTAGTTACTTTTTATATGAAGTAAAAAATATATGTAAATTTAATATGATTTGAAAACTGAACAATATGATATGGTTATATTATATACATTTTAGGTTGTACTTGTAAATGTTTTTGGTTTTTGAATTGTAATTATTATGTCACTGTGTGACATATAGGATCAATTGTATTGTATTAGTTAATGTCATACACCAACTATTTTTCACTGCATGAAAAAAATTAGGCTTAAAGTTTGGGTTTGGGGTCCCTATGTGGCTGACATTAATCACACCGCCGCATTAGGGCTCCAAACCCAAATGCGCTTGTTGTGGTATAAATGCGACTGCTCTATCGGGTTTGCGAGTGAATGATGGAAGTCGATCAATCCAGTTCTGACCGTTCGTCAGTTCGGCTCCCAAGGCACCATCGTCTAATGGTACTGACATCCAACAACAACGTTATAAGCACTATTGTTTTGAAGAGACGCCTACCAAAGCCTATAAGGATTTTATTTTAGCTGCATGGTCTGCACATTTATCTGATAGTTTTTTGTATTCATTTGACTTAATTCCAATAGTGAATATTCATTTGAATATGAAATTGTCATGATAATGAAGTCAAACCAATCATTTCACAATCCATTCCCCTCCCTAGGAGGATAAAAGGTGCACTATAACTTACCTTTCTGCTAAGTATAGTTGTGAGGGGGAACTATAACCAGTGTTTTTAAAACCGGCCGGTCCAAACTGGTAACCAGTCAAACTGGCCGGTCAGCAAGGCCAGTTGTCCAAACTGGCTGAAAAACCCGGTCAGCCACTTCATCTCACCTATTTTGAGCCTAACCAGTCGGTTTCTGGTCAAACCAACAGGTTTTGTCCTAAACGAGTGGGTTCACTACCACGACGACGGAGAACCCACACAACGACTTATCCAAGATGGTTAGGGTCTTTTGGAGGGAAAGTAAGTGGCATTTCCCTCCAAAAACACCCTCTCCAAGCTGTTAAGAGGCCCTTCTCCCTCTCATTTGTCTCACACATTTCACTTGGAGTGTTTGTGAGTTTGCTTGGGAGCTTGGAGAGTGTTGAGTTCTTGTTGGAGTAGTGGAACAACAAAGAGTTTAAGCTAAGTAGTAGTCATCATGCATCCAAAATCCAAAGAGACTGCATGGGCTCATTGTGATGTGATTGATGGAAAAATGATCTACAAATATTGCCAGAAATCCATTGAAGGAGGGGGTATTAACAGGTTCAAGCAACACTTGGCTGGGATAGGAGGCCATGCAAAGCCAGCAAATGAAGTAATAGGGCATATTAGGGCAGAATACCTTCAGAAGTTTGAGACTCAAGTCACTGAACCAATAGAGAAGTTTGTGACTGCAAAGTTTGGGAGTCGAGACTCAACCAACTAACTGAGTTTGATCATGATGACTCATGAGAATTTTCAAGTGATAATATTGATCACTATTATCATATATGTAGACTTGAGTCTTGTAGTAGGCCACTGGCCCCATAGTTTGTAGGCTTTTTTTTGCACTTTAGAGGCCATTTAGAGCCTCAATGCTTATGTATTTTGTCGATGATATGTATTGCACTCGGTAACATTTTGATATATTCACCTTTACATGGTATATAAATGAGCAAACTTTGCATATTTTGTCTCTATTGGCTTCGAATCATGGTTTTAAATCTTAAAAATAGTTTTGTTTCATTAAAAATTAATTATTTAATGTATTTTTCTAAAACCAGTTCGTTTAGACCTAACCAGTCCCGGTTCGACGGGTTCCGGTTTTTAAAACATTGACTATAACTTACCTTTCAGCCTGCAACATAAAATTTCCAAATTGCACATTCAAGGGACTTGATGTTTCAACCTTAAGATTCAGTTTGAATAAATGTGATTTTAACACAATATTGAACATCAAACTTCAATTTGACAGAAAATAATGCACTGTCCTGTTAATATTGTTCAACAAGGCACCATATAGGCCAACCTGCAAGGACTCAACTGCAGACTGAGAAGGCTCCACTTCAGCTTTCAGGCCTTGAATTTGGTCGTTCAGTAAAAGATAGGGTCTAGATGACATAATATGCTTTCCATCGCTTAAACTCTAAAGAGTCCTGTTTAGCATGGCACAGATAATATTAAAACTATCAGTAATAAAAAAAATGTTGAGGAAGTGGCATAAATACACCAGAAAACAGATAGTTTTTTTCTCCATTAATGTGTAATATGGTCCTGGCAAAGACATTAACCTGCATACGATCCCTCTGCTCTGAAATTTTCAGCTTCTCTTGATGTATTTCTTGGAGCTCGGCTAGTCGATTTTCTGCTAATGGCGGAAGAAATATAAAAGCCAATACACAAGCCAACCAGCTTAGGTTTTTGTTTAGTATCCATCTCTCTTATATAGAATCTTAATCTTGTAATCCAACATCCGGATTGATAACTGCTAATAGATGATGGTAGTAAACAAAGTGAAACAGCGCAACAAATTTACAAGTACCTTCTGTTCTTCCAAGGCGGTTTCTAACTCTCTTAATTTTCTTGACTTACCCTCATATTTGTCTAAGCCATTTCTATTCCCTAAATGCAAATTTGGTAAACGTGCTCCAAGTGATGCATCCCTTTGTGATTTCAAATTTGCAAGTTTACATTTACCTTCTTCAAGTTCTGCCATTGTTTCCTACAGGTCAACTGGATGGCCATACAACCAAACTTTCTATCATCTCAAATATTTTCAAAGCTTAATAGATAATCAGAACCTTGGAAAATATATCGGAGCTTGATCATCTGCTGCATGGTTTAAGATCTGTTAAATATCATATTTCCATGGCACAAAGGAACAAGGAATATGATACTATATTTATGCTAGAGGGAAATATGGTTATATCATTTACCCATCAATCGTTTTATCTTAGATTGATCCTTTGGATGACTGTCCTGAAGAATTTTAACCTCATTTTATTGCTTATGCTTCAGCTGATGTGCATTGATTGCAACCCGTAAATTCTTGACCTCTTCCCTTAAGTTACAATAATTATTTTGGAGTTTGTTAACTTATGAAAGATACAAATACAGTATAAGTGCACCATTGTATTCTCACCAAGATTTATTGAAATCAAAATGAGAAATATAGTTTAAAATACAAATTATTGCATACTGCTCCCTGGTGGAACAACTACATAATTTTTCTGTTTTTTTCTAAAGGTTAAATTTTGTGGTCAAACAATTTCCAAATAAGGCCTCACCATCTTCAGCTAGCCTCTCGCAAAGAATAGAGGACAGTTCCTCATGTTTAACTCGCTGACCATCAATTGCTTTTAATAGATATTTCATTATTTTTAATGTGGATGCACGCCTTGTCATAAGAGCATTCTCTACATTCTTGACAGAAGCATTTGCAACTTTGCTTTCCATTGTACCGGCTTCTAAAATTCGACACAAAAAGGTCTCTTCTGGAGGACATGATCCACCCTTCCCATCTGAATATCAAACAAATGGTTGAGTTGTGCCAACAAATAAATAAGAAAATTGCTTTGAAAAACCCACAATTATATTTTATGTGCAGATAGATCTCTAATTCACATTTGGCAAATAAACAGAATTAAATATATTCAAGTCAAGAACTTAATCAAAAAGGAAAAATATTCTTATAGAAGACAAGATTATTGCCTTCATCATTTATTTTGGAAAAAGCATTAGATTAAAAATTATAATAAAATCAGCTCCATTTTCTGTTATATCACAAAAAACGAGTATCAACTTCCAAAGTTTGAGAAACATCCAAAACCTTAACTCCATTTGTGCATCCCCCAGCTCGTATCGAGTGCAACTCCAGGTCACCTACCAACTAGAATTTGGCATTCATCGATACAGATAGGTAGTTAGCTGCTGACACAGAAAACCAGAAAATGGAGAAATTTTCGAAACCTGTATAAATGTCCAGTATTAAATCTAGAAGAGAAACTTGCAGCGTACCTCTTTACAAGCTCTATTAATTACTATCAATATGTCATCATATTTAGCCTGTTTGTTTTTCAGTTTGATTGAACTTGCTCTCTAGTGCATGAAATTCACTTCTTTGAGCTTCTAATTGCTGAGCAAGCTTCTGATTATGTTATTCCTCTAGCATAAGTTAGGTTTTCAAGTCCTCAATGAGAGCTCTCTGTACACTTGAGGGTTTAGGCAGGTTCAAGAAAATATACCCATAGATTGGTGCTACTACTAATAGCACTTTTCAATCATTCTTTGGTGCCTATAAGGTTTCTACTTGTGCAAGTGACAATCTAATTATCTGTTCTGGACTTACAATAGCAGCTTTCATGTTTGGACAGGATTTTCAGAGCCTAATAATTCTTCTATACCCCTCTCTGAGGCTTTGAATGACCAATTCAGGATGGATCTCCATCAAGATGTCCTTCACTATGTGCTTGCAGCAATAAGGGATACAACGAGCATACGATGTTCCATTCAAGGCACACCATTTCTAAAACAAATCGTTTTTTGAAACATATGATGAAATCAAGGAATTTGTAAAATGATGAGTATCTCTCAGACATAAAACCTTTATTCATTGTGGCAAGAATGGTTCAGGCATCCGTGGATACTCTATATGGACTCTCTCAGATGACTTTGAAGTTTTGAGTGGTTACCCTTGGCATTTTGGTCTTCATTATGTGGACTTCAAGGGCAACTTCTACTCAACACTTGAATCCCAAATTCTACTCAACACCTCCACTTCCATGAACGTCTCATAGAACCAAGAATTGAAGCCCAATTTTATGAAAACAATGTAGTATATTTTAGGCATGATTTTGTTAACCAAATCTGATATCTATGTTTATATTCAACTCCAAAATGCTTTTATAGCACTTAATATATGATGTTTATACTGTGCAGCAATGCATTTTTGTTTTAAATCACTTGATTGAATTTCACTCATTGGAATTACCTGAATATTTCAGTAGTCCTTTCTGACCTTACATATTGTTTGATATTATATTTACGTTCACTACAATTTTATTCTAGAGACATGCTAGCCTTAAAACGATATTTGAAACAAACTTTATAAGGTGTATACTTCAAAATATGAGCTTTTGTGCTTCATGTTTGCCACAAGCAAAAACATGGCAGCATAAATTATGAAACGTTAGATGGTAATCTTTGTTTTCTCAGGAAATACAACTCTAGTGCTAATTGGATGATCTATTATTTTTCATTAGTTGTTGTTGGTGTGTTGAATGAGTGTTTCTGATTATGTACATATATAGGCATTGTTTATTATTGTAGATGTTCTGAAACTTAGTTGGATATGAGAGATTTTCTCCAACAAGATTTTCTCCTAGATTAGAATATGGAGTAAGTTGTTGTTGGCCTGAAGTCTCAATGGAATAGTATATTTACCTTTAGTCGAAAACCTCCGTGTATAAATTCAGCTTGAACTAAATGGAATAAACAATTCAATGTGTTGATGTGTGTTAATTGTATTCAATTCAATGCATTGATGTGTGTTGATTGTATTCAATTCAATATGTTGATGTGTTGATTGTTGTATTCTTATGAATTATTGTTTCTTTTTCAATTCTTTTGAAGTAAATTTGTTACAATAGTTTAGTTATTTTGAGAGTTGATCCTTAAAAGAATTGAAGAAACCACAAAAGAGAAACTCTATATATACATGATTCCTATCATGTCGGAATTACCAAAAGTAACTAACATTTATGTGGAACAACTTGTTCTTTTTGTGCTCCCCAAATTCATCAAGAATATCTTAATATATACAATTGTTTTATAAGCTTCCTAAGCCTTAATATATTTGTGGGTTGCAGCCTTGAAATTTGATATCATACCTCACAAGCTAAATTTTTTTATGAGATGTTCTAATTTAAACATTCCTTTCATCTAATGTTCAAATTATGATTCTTTAGTTGATCTCTTAATGTACACAAGTGTTTCTTCCAAAAACTTTAGTCATTCTTCTCAAATTCTTCAATAATCCTTTAGTGTATACAATTATTTTTATCAAGCTTCCTAAAACTTTAAAATATTTTTAAAATGCGTATTTTCAATAATAAAAATTATATATCAGTATAAAATTGTCATTTTCATTGT
>APFE030682648.1:14150-46375 GCA_000404065.3 Pinus taeda
GGTTGTGCGCGTAGGTATGAAGTATGGAAGAATTTTTTCAATCCACAGTCTCTTAGAGCATTCATACAGTCATCGTCTCCCAATGCCAGGGCATCAACTTCATTATGCTCTCCTTCCTTCCATTCTAGAACCATTTTTAGCAAAATCCTGCAACCAAAGGCAAAATTTCAATTGTTAGATCGTTATCGAAACATAAATAGAAATAAATTTGCAAATTTAACGGTCCAATTTGGTGAAAAATGAGATTGCGCGGTTGGCGCGACTGTTTCTAAAACAGTCGCGTTAATGGCGCGACCCCTATAGGGAAAAATCGCCATTGGCGCAGTCCCGTGTGGGAAACCCGCGCCAATGGCGCAAACCCAAAAATTTGCAAATCCCTTTGCAGGGGGCTGAAATATGGACAGAAAAATTGAAAAATGGAATGAAAACAGAGCTAGAGATGAGGCCTCTTACCTGGTGCAGACGGCGGTTTGAATGGTCTCCTGGATCGATCACAAACAATAGCTGAACTTTGCACTAAAAACCCTCCAACAGTGAACTCACAAGGTAAAAAGTGAAAAGTAAATCTATTTTTTACTATTTTACTATTTATAGTACTATTTTGACCTAAAAATACATTAGAAATGATATTTTTGAGTATTTTTGGGATATTTTCATGTCAAAGTGGGTTTTACGCTGTTTTTTGAATAATGACAGGGCTTGGTGCAACTCAAACAAGCTTCTTTTTAACTTTTTCAAGCTCGGTAAAACATGAGAAAATGTTACCGTACGGTCTGCTTTCAGCTCTTTTCCTGACCTTTTAAAAAGGAAAAGATCGCCGAGTTATCCCTCTTGGCTCGTTAAACGTTACTAAGGGGCAGTCGTTTTAAGTTCTTTTATCGACCGTTAAAATATAAAAAGATTACTGGGTTTTTGTCATTTCAAACTCGTTAATGGTTACGAAATGACGTGGTTTTGATCACTTTTCTACTTTTTCAGGTCGAAATCACTATTCATGAAAAGTACTCCTCGGTCGTAATGATCGGGCGGTTCTTTCGGGCATCATTTTATACTTTTTCGGGCTCGAGAGACACAACTTTACGAAAAAGGACCTCTGGAGTTTTCTTTTCTGTGTCTTTTTCAAACTCTCTAAACATGAAAAAGACTTCGAGTTTTACCTGTGTCGGACTCGTTAAACCCTAACGACATTGGACTCATCGTTATGACGAGACTTGAGCTTCTCCTCCCTAGGGCTCGTTAAACTGTTACTAGGTTGGATTCGACTGAAGGTCGAACTTATACCACAAGCATATGTTATCCCCATCAAGCTTGTTAAAAATAATTGGGTTACTCGCCAGAAATGGTGGGGGAAAAAAGAAAATTTTGGAACCATAATTATTGTCGTGTCGGCAGTATGTCGCTCTTGAACATGGCACTTCTCTGCTTTTGTGTCAGGGTGGGGATATCTCATCTTGCTTCTCACTTGCCTCCGTGGGTTTGGGTAATCCTATTTGACCTCTCATCTGCTCATTGCCTCGTCATCATGACCTCTGATCCATTGATGTCAAATACTGCCAACTCCACTGTCCTGCCACCGATATGTTCAAGAGAAGTTGACCTCTGAAAGAAACCATCTCTGTCTGATAGTTCATAAATCTTAAATTCACAACATTGTCTCTTCCCGTCTCGTGTCGATGATGTGGGAAACATTATGGCCCACCTTTGACGAAGATCATTTCCTGTCGACTTCAGCTCATTATCCAGGAAAGTGACCTAGAGACTCCCTTCTGGTACCTTAGAGCCTGCATGCCTCAATGGCAGGTTCTTCGTGTTCGACGCGAGGTTTTCATCATTGGCCTCCGATCGGATGACTCTACGGGTGTTCGACATCGGCTCATTCATTCACACGCCCTAGACTGTACCTATAGTACCTTGAGGACCATTGTCATTATTTGTGGTACCTCTCGCGTCTGTTAACAGCTTTCATCATTGGCTGGTAATCAGATGATGTTCATGCATGTTCGACTTCAGCTCACATGTTCACATGCTTGAACTTGTACTTATGTTTGGGTCGAGGTGGAGCGCAAGACCCTGGACTGTGTCTGTTGTAATCCAGGCGTGATTTTTGATACATGACTCATTCACTGGATGGCTGCGACCATACCTGAGTCACTTCATTGATCCTCACCAGATGGCTGCGTCCATACTGCGGATCTAAATATCATGTACTCTCTTATGGATGGCTGCAACCATGCCACATACATCATGTATCTGAACTATCAATTGCATCTCTTAATGCAAATTCTCGGTGGAGGCTACATATGTTCTTGTAAAGCATTTCACCCCTCTCTCTCTCGGGCCTCATGCTTTAGGGGGCATCTGTTACACAGTAATTTGTCACCGTTGGTCACCGTCCCTGTTACCCTTGTTTTCGTACATTGGAGGACACATTTATGGACCTGCGACCAGTGACATAACCTAAAAACACTTGCATTGTGTTCCCCTGAGTATGTACTTCATGTTCCCTGAAGACACCTCTTGCAAATTATCCCTAAAAAGTGCCCTTTTTCCATTAGCGCGGGTTCACAGTGTCTTACCCGCGCCAATGACTCAGTTCATCCAAAGGAAGCGCGGCCATTGACGCTCTGTCATAGAGCAAAGCCCGCGCCACCTAAATTTGGTTATGATTTTTAGCCAGCACGCATCCATATGTTTTTTCCTCCTTTGTCATGAAGTTCTATGAAGGAAAAATCCTCAAGATAGAGATCGAAAGTCATTTTTTATCCATGACAACTATGCTGAGTGGCTTTTCAGGGATAATGCCAATCTACAACAGGTGTCCTGGTACAATGTATCTCATCCCCTTCTCCATCTATAAATGACTGCCCTCATGCATTAAACCAGCTAGTTTTTGCTAAGAGTCTTTGTGAGTGCTGAAGTAATAGTGAGAATTGAGAAGTATAGAGAGGTTATGCTGCCAAAATTCTGAGAGAGAAGAGGTCGCTTTGCAAGGCGTATGTAGCTGCTTGCCCAGTCAGAGGCGGTTCAATGTCAGAACCTTTTGGTTGTAATATTTCTCTATTTTTACTCATTAATAGACGACTATCATTATGGTTCCACTCATAATCCTTTATAATGGTGTTTGAGTTATATCTTTTCTGACCGATATATAATTGCATATACTGGATTTTATGCTTGGATTTGTATCGTTCTTTGCATGTGCAGGTGTCCATTCACGAGGATCGTGGGGATTGTGACCAGCCAGAGCAAAGGAACGGGAGCGACGATTCTTCTACAACTACTAGCTGCATTGGAATCCAGGTAGACCATCGTGATCGATCTCTGATTTGTGCAATTAGGAACTTGCGTGTTAGCGTTGTGTGATTGTTGCTAGACCCGTGTTGGGCTAGTGGGATCGCCTCTGTCCGCAGAGGGGATTTACCAGTTCAACAATTAGGATTAATCCTTCTTTGGGGTTGTCTTATAGATTTGAAATTCTCTTGTTTATAAATATGATACATGCATGTATTTGGATTGATTCCTTTCATTTCTATATATTCCCATGCAAATGTAGAGGAATTTTTTTGCAACATCGTAATCGATTGCTCTTTTTGAAGTTCCTGTAGCTTATTATTGATATTTAATGTTTTTCATGTGTTAATCTCTACAAGAGAATTGCCAAATTTTTCCATTAAGTTTAATGATAGTTTGGGTTGTCGATATGAAAAGTCTTCAATGCTATATTTTTCTTGAAAACTTTGATCTAACATATGCACACAATAATTTGGTTGACATATGAAGAAAAATCATGATTATTCATTAGATTCATTAATTGAAATTCCTCATCATTTTGCAAGATAGTTAAAATTGGTTGAATATTTTCATAATATTCATCATAATCTTCAATCCATTCTTTATTTTCTATTTTAGTTATTGCTCTTGTAGGTGGGTATAATGTAAATGTTTTTTTTGAATTTTCATTAGAAATAAACATGTCACGAGACCTACAATTAATAAATGCATTGACTGTGGCTAGCCATGGCCTACCAAGTATCAATGGATGTCTTGCTAGATTAGTCCTCGGAGTTAGAATCATGAAATAAACTAGATACTCCCATGAATCTAGGGATACTAATACATCCTCTAATATACCCTCTAGTTTAATAACAGACATATATGCTAATTGAGATATTGTAGGAGTGTATTGAAGATTAGTTAATCTTAATTCATCCATAGTACTCTTTGTCATGACATTTATAGCTACACCTAAGCCAATAAATGTATTTGAGATTATGAAATTATTGATGTGAACCTTTACAATGGGACTACTTGGGTCTAAGTATTTGTCAATTGTAGGCTTTCCCATAATAATTTCTCCAATTTTCCCTATGAGTTTCACTTTTTGTATTTCTTTTCTTTTTCTTCCAGGTTTTCTGATACATAACTCCTTTATTTTTTTTGCAAAAATAGGATTTTCCTTTATTGCTTGAAGCAAAGGAATTTTAGTGTAGACATTTTTCAACCCATCTAACATATTATAATATTCTAAAATAATTTTCTTCTCTACACCTTTATCAATTTGTAGTGTCTCCAAGAAAGGAGAGTTTTGTAAGGATATAGAGGGTTAGTCAACTATAGGAGTTGTAGGAGTTGGTCTTATTTCATTGCCATCTATTTGTTTAGGAATTTCTTCCTTTTGAGGAGTTTTCTCCTTTTCAGGAGATTTATCCTCTTTATATTATTGAATTAAAAGAGGTGTTTTCTTTTGTAAAACTCTCCCATATTTAAGATGAACATCATTTAAATCTAGAGGAACTGTCAAATAAGTTTGAAAATTTTTCACTTAAATGTTGCAAGTGGATTGTTGAGGTATTTTATTATTGGGATTAGGGAGTGATTGTGCAAATAAGTGGTTTCGTATTTGAGGAAATGTAGTTGATGGTAATGGAAGGGGTTGAATTGTAGTCAATTGAGGATGTAATTGATATTGGGGAGGTTGTGGAGGTTGAGGTGGAGAATAATATTGATGCTGATCATATTGAGGATATTGTTGGAAATATTGAGGTTATTTTGGATTTCTACCATAGGAACCTTGCCATCCTTGTGATGAAGATGAATTTTGAGGTTAAGGTGGGCTGGTTTTACAAGCTAAGGGTGTGTTCCAATTATTTTGACGTTGTGCATACGATTGAAATAGTGCATTAGGGTCTTGTGCCATGCCTGGTTGATGAGGTTGCCAAGGCTTTCTAGGAGAAACATAACCAAAATATTTTTGGTAAACAACCTTTAATGTTGGTATTGAAGGGAAATCCTTTGTGGCATGAGTCTCTGCACAAATAAAAAAAATTTCAATGTTGTCAAGAGGACATTCTCTTAATGCAATTTCCTTCCTACATCTAGGACATAATATAAACAAAGAAACACTTTTCATTTTTGCTTGTTTTGTGAACTTAGCATATAAATTTGTTCAGTAATATTACCAAGAATATTAGTTTTAAAGTTATCAAGCAAATTACCAAGTTCTGCTCCACTTACCGATCCCGATGCATATTTACTTACTCTTGACATAATTGGATCTCTAGGATTCCTACCATATTTCATCTTTCTGCTTGATATATGATTGCACAATTCATAAATATCTTCAAATTATTGTTTAGACACATATCCTTTACCCATAAGGTGAAGGAGATCAATCAATTAAATTCATAAATATCTTCAAATTATTGTTGAGACACATATCCTTTACCCATAAGGTGAAGGAGATCAATCCATTCATCCCTTATATCTCTAAATAAGGGAGTTTCTAATGTATCAAGTCTTAAATTATGTAATTTGGCTCTTTTAATATTAAATGAAAATCTATCTACTAGATCCTCAATGATTTCATCTTCTTTTTGAGTCATTTTAAAAAGTTATTCTCTAAGCTCATAATGTATTGAATAATCCTTATATTTTTCTAAGAATAATCTTTCCATATCATCCCATGTCCTTATAGAATTAGTTCATAAAGGCATAAAGTATTTGAGAGCCCCATATTTCAATGTGGCTAGAAACAATTTCAACTTTTTAGTATCAAGAAAATAATCATAATACCTACATAATACTTCAAATTCAAAGAAAAATGTTTCTTGAAGTGATTTGTTCCCTTTTTCATGTTGAGTAAATTCTCATCTTTTGGCATGTTTGACTATCACACAATATGTACAAGACTATCATGATGGTTTCAAGCATATATCTTTATGTATATGAGTTTTTCTAACTATGTAAACATCTTTCACACTCATTCACAAATTTTTGAGCACCATCACACAAGTGTTGTCATGGTCATCGCAAAGTCTATCTTAAGTGCCGCACTTGTCATAACCTGTTGTAAAGTTGTTTTACAGAGGGAAATGTTTTTTTCATGTTTTCAGATGATCTATGTTGTCATGTCATGAAAATATTATAAGTGTGTGATCATAGTCAAAGTTCATCACCATTCACATTGATCTCAGTGATCCCACACTTAGCCATTTTCAGAAAAACTTCCATAATGATTAACCTAGCTTCATCGGGCCTCTCTTGAGTTACGAACTATGTAGTATCAGTCCTCTAGCTAGAAATTTCTTCTTGGTACTACACAATGCATAGTTCCTGCCTACCAAGATTGTTGCACTATGCAATAGAGGTGTCCAGACCCTGACCTTGACCTCTAGAATTGCGCAATTATGTCCCCAACCTGGCTTAAACTGTGTACTTCCTATCCTCAAGCCTCAAAATTATCCCTTAAGCCCTTGAAATACATAAATGCATAGTATCCCAACCTTCCTTGACTCATAGAACTACGTAGTTATCTCTCCTAGTTCCCATTCCCTCAGCCTATCCCACTGGATCTGGAAAATGCGTAGTCTTGTCCCTCATAATTGCCTGAAATGTGCACTGTGTAGTTCAGGGCTCAAGCTTTTCCCCTAGCTGCTGGAAATGTGGACTCCAGAGTCACTGAGTCGCTCTTCCTAGCATGTCAATTGTTCTGGGCTTAGTTGGTGGATTATAATGCATCATCTTAGACTAGGGTGTTTTTGGAATGATGCCATCTTGTCATTAATGAATTGCAGGAACAGGTACCCTATGATGTCATGGAAAGATGATGGAGGAGGAGAAGAAGGAGGGAATCATGCTCAAAGAATATCTTGTAGCTAAACTTACAAGTTGATTGATCAAGAGAAAGCGAAGGGACGCTAGTTTGCGACCATCATCCAAGACTTGAGATCATTGAAGATTCCTCATCTCCAAGCCATGCGAACGTGAAAAGAAAGCATATTGAAGAAGCCATCCAACAGTTAGCAACAACAATGGCTTTACATTTCCATGTCATTAAGAAGTCCATATCAACAATGTCATGTCATGAGTGATCATAAGCCACATTACCATTATGGTTCATTTATATTTTATTTGAAATGTATTGTGAAGTGGAAGTCCAAAGGACACACATGGAATGTAAAGAGTCATGTAAGTTGAAAAGTCATAGGAAGTCAAACAGTCATGAGGGTAGTCAAAGAGTCACCCTTGGTTATACAGACTCCCCCATTGTATGAGCAACAAAAATTTCACCTTGGTTCCTCCCACAAAGCATTAGAGAGACAAATTAGTTATTTGAGGTGCAAGGGGTGGCTCTAATGCTCCACTACTGGAGATAGTGATGTACATTGTAAACATGTGTCTTGGAAATTTTACTTAATAACAAAATCCTTCAAGGCTAGCATGTTCTTCATGTATGGATTAACCCGCTTTTCAAATAATGGCATCTTAATCCAAGTGCTCAAATATTTAATATACTTACCTCGCAGTCCCTTGAGAAAATGTTGCTTTGCCTCACTGTAGCTAACGATTGCCTCAGTGATAAATCCTCCTATTATTTAGTCGAGCCAATGGTCCACAACTCGCGCTATCTTATCTCTTGACGCTTCTAGTCTGTGCACTAATTCTGGAGTCCACACTATTGGTTTCTCAAGCCTACACCTTCCCTAGCTATCTGCTAACTTTGCGATCCACTCATACAACTTAGAAGGAAAGGATGAAAAGAAAATTTCACGGATTTCTGTATACAAGTAGCGCACCAACCACTGTTCCTCAAATACTTGTAGATTTCTATTTCCTACACCACAAACTCGTGGATATTCTTGTCCAACCACTCTTCAATTTCTTTCTTTGTTGGACTCCACTGGCACAACATTAGACATCCTTTATGTAGATCTTGGTCCCAACAACATAACCATTTGTTGGCTTGTTTGGGCCTGACCCGGGTTCAGAGGTGATTTAGCCAAGCAAATATCGGCACTACTGGCCCTTTCGGCAATAGTCCACAGAGTGCGGATTGAGGTCTCACCTGAAGTAGTATGGGAGGGTGTTAGAATCAGGTTTTCGCATGCTTGGGATGTCTGATGAGATTCTGGAGGTCTGCGGCTTGACCCATTGCTACGCACACTTACTATAACTTCGCAACTTGCAGTGCTGCTTCCACGCAACCCTATTTTGGGTGCAACCCGTATAGTACCCAAGTTCCTTGCTATTTAATCTATTATTAGCTGATTAATTAACTTGTTTATGCAAGACTAATGATTATTATAGCATAGCCAACAATCGTATCAGTGTGCGTGATAAATAAAATAGTATAAATGTAGAGAAGGCAATGCATAATAGATACATATAAATAGGAATCAAATTCTCTTTATTAATATTCAATCTAGATTACAGACTCAACACCGCCCTGCACACTCAACTACAGGGGTCCGCTCACTCAGCTGCAGACTCTACTAGGCCTCTACACACTCAAGTGCAGAGCCTCTTCCTACTATTACGACCCAATACACTTAGACTCTTACTCTAAGCTTGAACCATTTGTATTATTCTCTCTATTCTTCCTTCCCCCTTCTTACAACCTAGAGCCTCACTCTTATTTATGCAATCACATGGCCCATGGACCATGGGTAGGCTGACATGACTTTACATTCCATTACAATATTTTAGGGTGGACATCCTTATGACTTAACCTATACTTCACGCTATGCAGCCGCAATTTGTGTAGTCTTAAACAACCTTTGACCAAAACTTGGGCTTTAAGCCCCAAAACATACTGTGGGGGCATTCCATGCCCAACAAAGGCTGAGTTTGATTTGGAGTGCACCCAAAAAGCATTCATGGAAGCTAAGACGAGCTTTAATGAGGCCTCCACTTCAGGAAGCAAGGATAAACTAGAGCCAGAAATGGACCCCTCTATGCTCACTACTTTCCTGGAAACCTCTATGAAGTTACTGCGTGACCGTAAGGCTGTGAAAGGTTTACAAGAACTTATCAATAGATGTGATGGGACCGTGCTAGGTGAACCGCGTGTAGTATGTAAGATCAGAAAGCATAAGACAAGGACGAGGCATGAAATGAGACTCACCGTGTAGATCAGAGAATACGAAATGGATCAAGTCATTCTAGATTTGGGATCAGATGCAAATGTACTACCAAAGCAGACTTGGGAGTGAATGGGGTGACTTGTGCTACAATGGTCTCTGATTCAGCTAAGGATGGAAAATCAACAGAAAATGATACCCATGAGGTGGGTGCAAGGAGTGACAGTGGATATTGAGGGAGTGAGTGTGCTGGCAAATTTTGAAGTAATAGAGATTTTGGATGACAACAATCCCTACCCTGAGCTTATGGGAATTTACTGGGCTACTGATATGAATGGGGTAATCAATATGAAGAAGCGGAAGATTATCTTTCAGAAGAAATCACTGCGTGTAATAATACCCCTAGACCCTGCTAAGGGATTGCGCTATACAAAACCAGTTTGGAACTATGAAAGTGATGATCATCTGGATTGCATCTATAAGATAACAACATGAGACCAAGGCTGGGTGAATCCCACTATGAATGGATGGATTACATGGGAGCATGAGAGTTCCTGCACTTTGGATTTCGGCAAAGAAATAGAACGCTGGTAGAATCAGTTACACGAAGTAACTACACTAAATTGAAATATGATGACTCGGTCACTGCGTTGTGTCAAAGGAGAGGAATTTGCCTACTTGTGATGGTCTAATTGAGGTGGATGCCTTTTTGGATGCATTTGAAAGGGAGGTACCAGAAAAGAAATGCTTCCAGGCCTTGGACTGGGTACTACGCGCTACGACTGCAAGATGGTGGGGTACACAAAATCAAAGCTTTGACGTTTGGCGCGAATGTAGGAGGATGATGAGAGAACTATTTGGGAAACCTAAGATGCAACTGACAGACAAGTATGATGGGCAGAATGATCCATGTGCACAGTTGGCCAAAGCAAAGAAGAACTATTCCGCCACTGATCGTGAAGGGCTAGCTATGGTGTATGTGCTCTAGAAGTACTGATACTACTTACTAGGAGGCCACTTTAAGATGTATACAGACCACTATGTGCAGAAGTGCCTAGTCAATAAGCCTATGTTTGGGGGGGGGGCGGAGGGAATTTGTAGATGGCTTTTATTGTTCCAAGAATATGATTTTGAAGTTGTTTTAAAGCATGAACGATTGAACCGAGACCTGACCACCTGTTGCACATATAGGGGAGGAACCTACTAGTTTGGAGGAAGGATTACCTGACGTGCAACTCTTTACTGTAAGCGTCATGGATGGATATTTCAAGGATATAATGCACTTTCTAACAAATGGAATTGCACTGGAAGGATACTCTGTCCAGTAAAAGAAGGAATTAGTGGTGCATGTGGCAAACTTCTCTGTCATTGCTGGGCATCTATCCAAGATGGGGAATGATGAAATACTATGAAGGTATGTACCTGAGTTTGAACGAAGTAGCATCGTTGTGGACGCTCATGGGGTTGCTACAGGAGGACATTATGTAGGAAGAGCAACCATGCAAAAGATTCTACGTGTCGGGTTGTGGTGGCCAACCCTTCATCAGGATTCAAAAGTATATTGTAAGGTGTGTGATGTATGTCAGCGGATAGGCAGGCCATCGCAGAGGGATGAAATGACTTTGAATCTACAAATAACATTGCAACCCTTCAAAAAGTGGGAAATAGATTTTGTAGGACCTATTCAACCCCAAGGAAAGACAAGCGCAAGGTACATTATCACTGTGACAGAGTACTTGACTCGTTGGGCAAAACTGCAACCGGTGAAGGATTGCATAGGTGCAACTACCATGAAGTTTCTATTTGAGAATGTACTGACGCAATTTTGATGTCCAAACATCTTGATGAACGATTGTGGTATGCACTTTCTAAATGAGATGATTAGCACACTAATGGAGGAATTTCAGGTGTATCACCAAAAGAGCACACCTTATTACCCACAGGCTAATGGGATAGTGGAAGTGTTCAACATAGTTCTTGAAAACGTGCTGACCAAGGTATGCAATGATCAACGAACTGATTGGGACCTACGCATAGCTGCAGTATTGTGGGCTTATTGAACAACATGTAAGAAGTTAACGGGACGGACACCCTTTAGACTAGTATACAGGGTTGAAGCGGTGATGCCTATGGAATACATCATACCTAGTCTGCGCATAGCAGCACTCACAAATATGAAAAATCGTGGAGCCGTAGAAGAGAGGCTCGCGCAGTTGGATGAGCTGGAAGAATATATATTTTTGGTTGGATTTCATCAACAGGTCCAAAAGCAGCGTAAAAAAGCTTGGCATGACCGTCATATTAAGTTGCTCAACTTTAAGGTGAATTACTTGGTGTTGTTGTATGATCGTAAGTTTGATAAATTTCCAGGGAAACTCATAATGCATTGGCTAGGTCCATATGTTATTAAGGATATTACTGATGGTGGTGAGGTCCGGTTGGTTAAGTTGAATGGAGATCCCTTCCCAGGAAAAGTGAATGGCAGCCATTTGAAGCCATGCACAGGTGGCTCAGCCATCTAAATAGCTGATAGAAGCATAGTCTTAACACTCCAGGCAACTAGAAGGAGGCATGGGACTATAAAATACACTGCTCCAGTTGGGTATCTACACGATTTTAGGACTGTGTGAATCAACGAAGTGTCACAGGGTCTGTAACAACGCAAAGACAATTGCACTAGCACGTAGGTCTGCCGAAAAGTGACCGTTAAAGTCACTATTCACAATTTGATGGTCAGTTTGAGGCCAAACGGAGCAGGCGACAGGCATTTAAGGCGATATTTATGGGCTAGATTCTTTAAAATCTATTGTCAATCTAGCATTAATTGGTTGAATGTGGGGGAAACAGTCGAATTGAAATTCAAAAGACCCTATAAATTGCAAGTGGTTGTCCAGGAAGAGTCGCGCTCTATAGGTGATGAGCAAGTAGCACATAAACATCAAGCAATTGGGCCTATAGCACAATGAGGCAATGGAGCAGAACAAGCAAATAATGCAAAGAGTGGAGGAAGCCTGCCAGATGGTCCTACAGTTGGACATTCAGGCAGAAGAACCGATGGAGGTGTGCGTTTGCAAGTTAGCCACAAGGGTGTGCAACACTCAAGAAGAGATGGTCAAGGTTCAACTAGAGTTGAACCTATAGATCATAGAATAGCAGTTGAAGGTGAAACCTTCAACTCTACCAGAATTCAGGGAACAATGTACCACTGCTGTTACAACAACAATAACGGCAGTTGACAGGGCAGTGGAAAACTGCATGCAGCTTTTCAAATAGTCATTTGAGGTCCTAACCACCCTGTAGGAGGACCTGAATGTAGAGTGCCCAGAGACAGAGGCGTGTGAGCTACAATAGAGGTATGACGAGGTAAAATGGATCTGCAGATAATTTCCCTTACATAGAGGCTTGCACTAATGTAGTAGGCAAAGGCAGTCAAGGAACAGGTGGATGCCACTCAGCATCAAGAAGCAGTCTTAAAAACGTGCCTACAACCATGGATAGATGAGACTTACACAATCACAGCTTCCATTGAAGGAAAGCTCATGAAACTATAGGCAACTGAGCAAACGATTCAAGGCAGCAGCTCAACAATAGTCACCAAGAAGGGGGTGGAAGAATTCCAGCAAGTGGCTGCTCAGTGCACTGCCGAAGTTGCGATGATCCAAACAGAGCTGGGAGGTCTTCATGCTAAGATCTCTGCACCTACAGAGTGACTCTAGGGCGATTCATCATGTTTGTGTTGGGTTCCTATTGGGTGCGGGATCCCCCAAGAGCAGTTTTGGGGCTTAAAGCCCATAGATTGGTCCAATTTTGTAATCCAAATGTAAAGACTCCGCATTTTGTGGTCACGGAGCGCGTAGTTGTTAAAGAGACATAGGGTTGTCCGCCCTTATCTTGGAAATGTAATGTCAATTGTAAAAGATCTATCCATGGTCCACGGACCATGGATTGTATAAATAGAGATAAGCTCTAAGTAATTAGAGAAAAAGTAATGAAGATCGAACATGTATGAGAGATATCTCTGAAGTGGAAGTCTAAGTTTTGGGTCATAGTGTAGGTAGAGGCTTTGTAGCTAAGTGCATAGAGGCCTAGAAGTCCGCAGTTGAGTGCATGAACCCCTCTAGCTGAGTGCGCAGGGTGGGTTGAGTCTGTAATTATTCATAATTATCAATAAAGAGAAGTATTCTACAATTTCTGTGTCTTTATTTCTTGTTTATGCATCTGTTATATTGGGTACGAATTTTACTTATAATCCTTATATGATGCACGAATGTATGTAAATATATTAGTTAAGTGAATGAAAGTAAGAACATCCATTACGCTAAGCTAACTAAGATATGTTAATAAGATAGGTAAGACACTTAGCTTGGTTTGGGAAATATCACAGTTCACTTCCCTAGTAGCACGAAAGTATATCAGCCCCTAGTTAGGGTTGCGTGAAAGCCGATTGTATCCTTTCGCAAAGGTACTGAAGGGTGGAACAGAGGGCTAATAAACCTATGTGCAGGCAAGTATAACTAAAATAAACTAACATAAAAACCATCTCAAGGGTGTGGAAACTTGGTTCCAGCATCCCCACATACTACTTCAGGTGAGACTTCAGTCCGCACTCTGCGGGCTGATGCCGAAAGGGCAAGTAATGTAGGGATTTGTTTGCCTAACTAACATTGAACCTGGATCAAGACACCACAAGCCAACATTGGGTTAAATTGTTGAATTATGTTCTTTTTTAGGATGACAAGAATCATTTCATCCATGTAAAAACTTTGGAAGATCATAGTAATCATTGAGTTACTTGGATTAGTTTGCTTATTCCCAAATCCAGATTTTTGGAACTCCTTTGCAGCAAATAATAATAAATTTATGCTATTGTTTAAAGGATTCTAAAGAGCTTCAATCAAGTTGGTTCCAATTGCATTAGATCAAAAAACCATTCTAATTAACAAAAAAAATTACCACATTGCATTTTCACTTGATTAGGTTATGCATTTGATAGATATAATAGCTCACTAGTTCTCAAATTTCTAGATTTTAGACTAGTAATTTTTTGCCATTTTTTTAGCATGGGTTAGCATAGGTCTTTTTGAGTGATTCCACTTGGAATGGAGACATAAGACATCATAGTTAATAAAAAAATTTGTCCCCTCCAATTTGGATTTGATTTTGTTGGTCATTCAATGAATTATAACTCCCTATAGAAAATATGTTGTTTCCTGTAGTAGTACTATAGGAAACCCTGTAGTAGCCTTCCAACATGCATATACTTGCCTAGATTCACTCAAGAAGCCTGGTTATTGTCCTTTAGGGTTGAATCAACACCCCTAGGCTCTAAGTCAATGATTAGGGAAGACTAAAGACCACCTAGGACTTACCGCTTTACCCATGCAAAACATTTCATGGATTTGGGTTAATGGAAAAATTTATGAATTGGATAATACAATGATGCTTTTCTTGATTGCCACATCCATTGAAATCTATTAATGGATATAAAATCTTTGAAATTTAATGGTTCACATTTAGTTCATGATATTTACTTTATGCAGTTAGAATAGGTTTATTTCCTTGTACTTTCTTTCTTGCAATAAGTTAAGGTTTCTATTTTGAGCATTTCATTTTTTGCAATTAGTTTAGGATTTGATTTCAGTACGTGCACTGCATTACATCATGACATCAAAGGAAGGACACATTGTATGATGTACATATAGTGTCGATACCTCTTAAGTTTTGTATGAACCCCATGTTGATAATTAAATTTGGTATCCTTGGGAGTTGCAACATTCATGTTGCAATACTGAGGCTCATCACGTTTTGGCGTCATTGTCAGGGAGGTGTCAAAGTATGCATTGTTTTCTTCCCTAGTTGATTCATTTCTTTTACTTTCTGCAAAAATAGAAAAAAATGCATTAGGAATATTTCATTTTAAAAACATAAAATTTCATTGCATTAGTATTTTCATTCAATCATAAAAACAAAATAGAAACTATCCAACACCAAACCCCCCATTTGATCATGTGGTGCAGTAAGAGCCACATCAACATTAATTTTTGTAGGTAGAAGGAGAAGAGGTGATGGAGAAGGTAGAATAAATGGATGGATATGGTGACAATGAAGAAGATCTTCTTGGATTCCTCATTCAAGATACTAATGTCAGCATACATATGAAGAACATCCCTCCACATTTTCTTCCAAACTTTCATGGTCTAAGGTTAGAGGATCCATAAACCTTTCTCTTTGAATTTGAAATTGCTTTTAGATCTTATGTTTACTTATTAAAAAATCAAAAATTGAGATTGTTTCCTACAACATTGAAGGATAGAGCTCTTAAATGGTTCATGAGATTAGGGACTAATTCAATAAGATTAGGGAATGATATGCAGAGGATATTTCTACAAAAAATATAAAGAACATGATCTTAAGGAAGAAATATTTAGAATGAATCAAATAATATATTAGAGCCTTGAGGATCTAATATAGAGGTTCATGTATAATGTTAAAAGGGAGAAACTACATCATTTAGGATTTGACACACTAAAAACCCTCTTACTTTGAACAATTAGGGATGAATGGATCAATATCGTTGATCTCATGAGTAGAGGTGATATATACCAATTATAATTTGAAGAAAATTGTGAAACATACAAACACATATCAAGAGGAAGGTCAAGAGTAAGTAAATCAACATCAAGATTGATAAGTCAAGCTAAACTTGGAAATTTGTTTGATGAATTTAAAATATAAATTCTTAGCAATCTAACCAAAAAAGTAAAAATGTTAAGAATTCAAGATGAAGAAAAATAAGATGTTAATATTTGTGTTGTCCATGAAGAATCACAAGATGTTAAATATTTCTCCTCGTTACCAAGGTTGAAGGAAGTTTACCAAGAGGAAAATGGAGCAAGTCAATTGCCAATGCAGCTATGTTATGTAGCTCCAAGAGGACCATGGCATCCTATTCAACCTGATATGATTCAAGAACCTAATTCACAATTTGAAGCTTATGCAAATCCATCTCAAAGTAATTGGAACACACCCTTTCTTTGGCCACCTTGACCATCTCATCCCCAAAACCAATATTGGCAACAAGGTCAGCAAGGAACTTATGGGAGCCATCCATAATATCCTCAATATTTTCCTCAATATCCTCCATACCCAACTCCATTTTATCCCTACCATTCACCTCCACCAAAACCATAACCCCAACCACATCCATCTCAAATATCCACTCCCACTCAACTACCTGTACCACCATTTCCAAACCCACACATTGAAGTAGCTCAGCCCACTTACAATGTTGAGGTACAACACTTCCAAACATATCCTCTTAATCTAAATGGTATTAACCATAGCTAAGGAAGAGTTTTTCAAAAAAGAGATTCTCTTGATATCATTGAAGGACCACATCCAGAGGAAGAAGATTAAAATGAGAATACTGAAGCATCATGGGTTACATTTGATGAAGAGAATACATCAAAATTAGAGATTGAGAAAGCTCCCTCATGGTTACGATCAAATCCTCCATGTGTTCAAAAGAACAATCAACTAAAAGAGGAACATTTGAATTTCATGGAAGAAGAAGATGCCCAAGATGATCCAAATCAATAAGTGGAATAGGGGCATCACAACTATATTGAAATATGGTTCTAGACAGTCACTAAGTTGCAACAATACTCTCTTCTTCAATTGCACTTGATATCATCAAAGTCAAAGTGTTCAGTGTCTTACATCCAAGCACATGTCAAAGAATACATTTCAAGCCTACACATCAGTTTATCTGTCATCTTGATGTGCACTTGGCTTCATTGGAAGTATTCCTACACTTGAAAACGATTTTGTTTTTCCATGTAGAGTAGGATAGGAAAAGAAATAAAAAAAATGAAAAATAAGAGAAAAAATAAAAATCTCAACTGAAAACCTCCTTTGAGGCACGTAGGCAGACCTACGAGTTGAAAACCTCATTGAGGCATCTAGTAGGCCTAGAAGAAAAAAATAAAAAAGAAAAAATGTTCGCACCAATAATCCCTTTGATGAATATATGTCCTCTCCAACATCTGCAAGCAACAAAAACAATTTGGCACCAAAGAAAAGAAAAATTGGTCAAAATTCTAGTTAAAGGAAGTCAAACTTGGACTTTCTCCTGCTTTCCTCAGACGCTCCAAAAGGACTAAGGCCATGCAATTCCATCACCCTCATCTAGTTCCACCATCCACTCATCATTCCTAATCTTTTACCACTCATTTTCCTTGTTGTCCTGAAATACTACAAGAATGTGTTGTTTTACTACAAGAAACAAAAATACATAGAGCAGAAATTTATTTTTGTGATAGGTTGAAAACCATGCATCCATTTGCTAAATTGTTTCAGGTGGAGATGCATATGGATGACGATAACATGCTCAAGCGATTTCAAAAAATTCCAGTGCATCGTTTTTGAGAAATCAACCTCCATCACCTACATCCATTTTTTAATTTTCTTGGCATTTACGCATCCATTTAAAAATATGTTTCAAGGGGAGATGCATATGGATGATGGTAACATGCCCAAGCAATTTCTAAAAATTGCAGTGCACGATTTCCAAGAAATTGACCTTCATCAACTTCAGCTATTTTTTATTTTTCTTGAGATTCGTTCATCCATTGGCCAATTTGTTTTATGGGGAGGTGCATAAGGATGATAGCAACACGCTCAGAAAATTCCAAGCTAATCCATCCTACCATTTGGGAGATATGGACAAAACAAGGCAAATACGTTGTTTACTAAGTACTACTATAGGATGTCCTAGTTCTACTATAGGATGTCGTATTTTACTATAGGAAATAGGCCAAAAGCTTAGTAGATGGTAGGAAAGGTAGAATTAAGTGTGGGAAAGGTGTCTAATGGTATAATAAGGTATCAGGAAGGTGAACATCACCCATGTATAATCCCATCTCTCCAAGAAGGCTAGATTTGACTAGGATAACCTGCTCATGGTAATTAGAAGATAAAGGTTTAGAATCACCAAGCTATGAAGACCTGTACAGAAGAAAACAAAGGAAATTATCACCTCTAGAGGACCATGGATCAATCATAAACTCAACAATAGCATGCATGTCTCTCCAGCAACCATCAGGTAGGTACAGGTATGCAATATTATTGACCTCTTCTCTTGAGCATATTATATTTAGAAATTTGTTGTCAATTCAAGAGAGATGAGGTTTTATAAGCTAAGGATGGGTGAGCAGCATCAACTACCTCCAACTAGTTAATTGCAACTCACTCCTTCACTCATGTAATGTGGAAAAGTCAAATTAGGAAGGGTGATGATTTCGAGGAATAGGGACAATAGTTAAAAGAATAAATTTCTGCAAAGGCCAAGTCACCACAACACTCCAAGACCTCCATCCACTTCATATCCACTATCTATCCATCATTCATCCATCCCATTTCATAAGAAAAAATTAATATTTTTCAAGAATAAACCCTACACTCTATCTCACCCTAAAATTTTCTTGAAAAAAATAAACAGAGAATAGTCTCCATTTTCACAAACCTACACTACTCCCTCTGAGCACTACGATCATCCTCCAAACCCTCTACATCATTTCTCATCACTTCCATATAGTTAGAAGATACTGAAAGAGGAGGAATGACTGATATAGGAAGGAAGAATGCTTCTACAAGAAGGAAGAAAGGAACAAATTGTGCTAAAAATGAAAATGGCAGTGCCTAAGGAAGACCTAATCAAAATGGAGAACTCCAAGGAAATTAGGCAATCATATAGGCCAAAAAAGAGAAGAAGAAGGCAACAAAACACAAAAATACATTCACCATCAAAATAGAACTCAAATTGCAGTGATAAAAAGAAGTTTTCCAAGTGGTCTTTGATCTCTTTCTAACTTTTGTCCAAGGCTTGAAGATGTTATAGAAATGGGAGAAAGGCATGGAAGTCAAGTTGAGGTCCTACCGTAGGCTCAAACTATCATTTTTGCTCAAAACATGTTTAAACAGGGTTTCCTTTAGTACTACAGGAACCACTACATGGTTTCCTATAGTACCGCTACAAGAAACATCAGAATTACTACAGGATTTCCTAGTTCTCATCTAAAGGCATTTTATAGGTTTTAGAGGTGTCCAAATGCCAATGGAAAAAAGTAGTAGAGGGTTGGAAAAGGACGTGGAAGACCTTTCCAAACTGAAAAATATTCAAACAGTCATCTTGAATAAGGGGAAGAAGACGAACTAATGGTCTCAAGAAACTTTCTGAATTTTTCTATGCATAAACAGTTTTGGAAAAATGATTGAAAATGGAATGAAGGTTTCAAGGGAAAGGATATGAATGAAATGGATCTACAAGCCAACATAGTTCACTTACAAAGAGGAAACTTATGTTTTTTGCTTTAAATATTGTTAAACAATCAGAATAAGAACAACAACATTTTTTTGTTTATCCTTGCATAACTTACATCCAAGATTCTTAAGTGAAAGGACTAAGGAATGCATAAGAGAGAGACCACCAGGGCCATGAATGAGGCACAATGAAGTCACTAAGTTTCTCAAAGGATGAGCAACACTTTCAACAAGGGGGTATGATGGGCCTCCAAATTAGACATAAATTAAGGCCCATGCCTCTAAATTAAACATAACTTAAGGCCCATCTGACCATCCCTCGGCACATTAAATCTCTCTTTTTGCATTAGATAATGTATTTTTAACTTTAATAAGTTCATTAGGAAGGTTTATGGATAATTGCATATATGTGCCTAATATTATTTATTTTTGTGGAATATTGTGAGAATATGGGGAAAATTATGGAGATTTGGAGGAGGATATAATTTAGGGACTTTCTCCCTACTACAGGGGGGGCCAATATTAAATAATAAACCAACATGATATTATGGAATTATGACATAGATTGTGGAGCTCCAATGATTGAGAAAACCTAGGAATGTGTTCCCCGCCATTTAATACAGATTCCTAGTACTGGGAACTAGATCCACTAATCAAAGGATTTTGGTGGGGAAAGCTTCCTTCTTTCATGGGGGATGATTCATAATCATTTTTTATAAGTACCAAGTCGAATTTGCCTCTAGGGGTGGATTTTTTATTAATATTCTTGTGGAGAGAACCAATATTTTTGCTGCTCCATTGTCATTTCTTGCACGAAAGTAATCATATTGATGGAAATAATGAAGATTGGTTTTATGTTCAGCTTCTAAATCTTGGTCTCCTTCACAGGAATCTAAATTTCCTTGGGCTTTTCCATCCCAGGAGCTTTAGAGCCCTTTTGTATCATTTACTTTTGTTCTTTTCACTTTTTATTGACATGCGTTTCTTGTTATTGTTTTCTATTTTTGCATTTAGTATTAATGATTTCCTGTTGTAAAATTGGGTTAAATGGTTGAAGTAAGTTATTTTGCAGGATCAAAAGAATCATTTCATCCTTGCAACAGATTTGAATTTCATAGTAATCATTGAGCTACTTGGATTAGTTTGCTTATTCCCAAATCTAGATTTCTGGAACTCCTTTGTGGCAAATAAAAATACATTTATGCTATTTTTTAGAGCATCATAATGAGCTTCAATCGAGTTGGTTCCACTTGAATTAGATCACCAAAAATATATAGTTAATAAAAAAAATTACCCAATTTCATTTTCACTTGATCAGGTTAGGCATTTGATAGATTTACTAGGTCACTAGTTCTTGAATTTCTAGATTTTAGACTAATAATTTTTTGCCATTTTTTTAGCATGGGTTAATAGAGGTCTGTTTGAGTGATTCCACTTGGAATGGATACCTAAGACATCCTAATCAAAAAAAAAATCCCATCCAATTTGGATTTTATTTGGTTGGTCACTTGATGAATTATAACTCCCCATAGAAAATTTGATGTTTCCTAAAGTAGTACAATAGGAAACCTTGTAGTAGCCTTCCAACATGCATATACTTTCCTAGATTCACTCAAGAAGAGTTTTTATTTTCCCTTAGGATTGAATAAATACCCCTAGGCTCTAAATAAATAATTAGGTAAGACAAAAGACCACTTAGAACTTGCCTCTTCACCCATGCAAAACATTTCATCGATTTGGGTTAACGGACAAATTTATGAATTGGATAATACAATGATGATTTTCTTGATTGCCACATCCAAATAACTCTATTAATGGATCTAAACACTTTGAAATGTAACGGTTTACATTTAGTTCATGATCTTTACTTTATGCAATTAGAATAGGTTT
The DNA here is from genome assembly GCA_000404065.3 of Pinus taeda. Classification (NCBI taxonomy): domain Eukaryota; kingdom Viridiplantae; phylum Streptophyta; class Pinopsida; order Pinales; family Pinaceae; genus Pinus; species Pinus taeda. The sequence continues at coordinate 35,720 of APFE030682648.1, forward strand.
CTTTCCTTATACTTTCTTTCTTGCAATAGGTTAAGGTTTCCATTTTGAGCATTTCATTTTCTACAATTAGTTTAGGATTTGATTTTAGTACATGCACTCCATTACATCATGACATCAAAGGAAGGATACATTGTATGCTGCACATATAGTGCTGATACCTCTTAAGTTTGTACGAACCCTGAGTTGATAATTAAAGTTGGTAGCCTTGGAGTTGCAGCATTCTTGTTGCAATACCGAGGCTCATCACCAATGTTCACCTTGTGTGTCCTAATTGGATTAGTATAATCCAATGTAGTGTAGTCCTACTATGGTCCAACTACCTTGTCTTCTCCCTTAGACTCTATAATGTGTATATCCCTGGAATCCTCATCATCATCAAATTCTTCTATCACAGAATAACACTCCTATAATTTATTTGTAGTTTGATAATGCCAATGAAACATGCAAAGCAATATCTTCTTTTATGCATTCCTTGGTCCATATGCAAATATATTGTTTTATGTTGCACAATGCTTCATTTTTTGACAAGTTATTGCAATAAAATGAGAATGTTCATAGGAAGTCTTCTAACATTCTTTTCCAATATGTTGTACCCCAATGTAGCTCCAACTAGATATACTAATTGTCACACCATCTAATGTATGTGCAAAATGATGCACCCATTCAATATTTGAAATCCTCTGTTGTCTCTAGAGTGTAATGCAATTATCTAGGTGAGTGGTCAGAGATTCCTTACTAATATATCATTCCTCACAATCTCTTGCATTCAATCCAAACATATTTTGCAACAAGTGCTTGCATTTTTGGCAAGATTATGTATGTTCCTTGTGTGTTGGAGTGGTTTTCAAGGCATTGTATGGCACTAGAAACCTAATATGATATAGCACCCATGTCTCAAACTCTTTAACAAAAAAATAAACTAGATTCATTTCCTTGAACCTAGGAGGTTCCCAAATCTCTTTGTCAATATGTCACACTACATAGGTTACATTTGTACATCTCTACGCGAAAGCCTCATGAAGGTGTTACTGTTGATTAACTAATGCCTCATCGAATTCTAATGACAAATAATTGGTATTATGCCAAATCAGAGTGCCATATGTTGTAAGATTGATGTAGTCATCACACCAATCCATTACAATGTAGATATTGTCGAGGTCTAATGTGTCGAGGTACCCTCTCAGAGGCTCAACATAGTATTCCCCTTCTTTAGGATCTATGGGTGTGGCTACTTCAAAATATCCATATTCAAATATCATTTTATTTTTTTCAAATTAACACCATCTTGATAAATTTCACACCATAATCCTCTCCATCATGTTAGTGGATTTTCTACTTTGTAGCCATGTAGTCTATAATTATTGGGCACACATTCTAGTGGTGACCTTATTTTCTACATATTGTGCACCGCACCTCCTCATGCTTCTCCTTTCCCCTTAACCAAATCCTATAACTACAACGTTAAAGCAGTTAGTTGCGAATACACTTTTGCCAAACCTGTTCCTCTTTCCCTGTCTACAAACGTAGCTTCCAATAGAATTGTTATTTACAATGTTTTGGTATGGGAGGTTATCTTCTGTTGTGTCAGTATATGTGGAAAAAAACTACTATAAACCATTCCTAGTGATGTGCTTCAAGAATTTGGAATTTTAATCTATCCATCAGTAACTTAAAGTTTTGGTCATAGTCCTAGACAAATTCATTAGCATTCTACTTTACCTCCTTAATATCCATTATGCATTGTTACTCGAATTTCAGCATCTACAACTCCTTAAGGGGTGCTTTCTTAATATCTGTGAGATTCCTCGGCTATCCCATGGGAATTTTAGCATTATACGTCATATATCACACTAGTGCATAATCTTGAAAACTTATCTTTAATTGTGCAATATTTGTTCACTCATCTTGAATTTTCTTACTCGAGATCCTCTATCTTAGTTACATGAAAAACTAGAAACCTTAATGTAGTATCAATAATAACCATTGTCTTTTGTCTTGTGTTTTCCTACTCACAATTTACATTCTCTATTGAAGGTAGGGTAACTTCTGGTGCTCTTCCTTATGGTACTCTACATTCCTCTCCCATAATCTCTTCTTCTTCTTCGTTACTTTCACTCCCACTATCTAACTTCATTAAATGAACTAACTCTAGTGACTGAGAAAACATGATAAATAAAAATTAATTTACCTATGATTTTGAATGCACATTCGAGGTTGTGGATTCGATCTAGGGGTTGGCCAAGGCTTGGATAACGAGATGTAGTGGATATTCTACACTAAGATAATACTCTTCCTCATTTGTCTCATCTCCCTGGATACTTTAATGGCATGCTGCCCTACTATCTCCTTCATCACCATAACTCTCTCGTTTTTCTTCTAGGGAGGGCCCTCTCCATGACATGATACTCCACTCCTAGTGTAGGCACTCCTCTTCTCTCTCCTTTGAACCACTCTCTCCTATTTCTCCCTCTTGGTTATCCCAATGATTTAGATCTTCCCTATTATGCAAAATTTGATCTTGTGCAACATACTTCTTTCAAAGTCTTCTGTCAAAAATAGGCCCTATTGCATTTCTTTTTCCTTTAGTCAATTTGCGTCCATATCTCATCCCATTCCACAAAGTGCCAATTGTGTTGATCACCTTGCTCCCTATTAGTGATGACATTTATATCTCCACCATTTTTACACTTAATACACCACTAACACCACAATGTATTTAGTATCCAATCATATGGCTCTGGTAAGCTCATGATTATGTGTTCTTGTTCTTGTCTCTTCAACTAATCCCATATAATAACAAGAAACTTAGCAAAGTGAATCCCATAAAAGTTAGTAAAAATGTACCTTTGTAGCCATTCCTCTGAATAATACATAGTTTACTTAATTGTTATTTAAAAAAATCACATTGTATGTCTTCCAACCATTGTTCTATCTCTTCTTTCTTTGGTCTCCACATCTCCTCTTTTTCAAATACCTTAAGGTCTTGACAACGAAACCATTTGTTGGTGCACAAGGGTGACCGAGGGTTTAAGGTTATGCCAACAAAATCCCCTCACATACCAGCATTTTTCTACACTTGAAAATAGGTGAGGTCTCACCCAAGGTATGTTTTATGGCTATGTAAGAACCTTTAAAGTTTTCTAAGGAGAAAGGGGATACATAGAAGACGTTGGTTCCAAATGATCCACCTCAAACTATAATATTCACTATATGTTGCAGATATAACCATTTAAAAGCAATTACACTCAAAACACTTCATAATGTGTGTTAGAATCTTCCCAACGAACTACAACACACGTCGATTGTGTGAAAACATAGTATAATCGACGATGTAAGCATTGAACATGAGTTCAATATAAAAGTGTAAAAATAAATTTGACACAAAATAGGGGAACATACTTTCATTCATACATTAATACCATTATTGGAATTACACCTCAACAATAAAAATATCAACAAAAGACATTAACCAAAAACTCTACAATGACTTTGTATTCCATCATTTATTCAACTCCTTATATAAGACACATATACAATAGAACCATGAAAAACCAACACAAAATCCCTAAATACTCCATATTAGTAGCAAACAACAGTGATACAGATTACAAGGGGTATCGTATCTAGATTGGGAAAATTCAACTAGCATGACAAAACATAACAATTCATTTCATAATATCGATCCAAACTCCAATACAATTAGAAGAATGAGAATTGAAATAGAACTAAGAAGAATTCATAAAATCATTAAGCAATAAAATCATATAGGAGTAGATTAAGTGATAACAACTCTTTTTATAAGCCAATCTCCATCATCAAACTCCAGGGAATCTTCAACCAAATCACCTACCCAGCTCACCCTGATGAGATATCCACTCTCATGTTGAATCACAAGAAATTTCTTGACCATAACGTTCCAAATTACAACCAACTACTTTACCACAACTCCATAACCCATACTACTTGAAAGTGTGAAGTTGACTACTGCATCTTTCTATTACGTCACAATTTTCGATACTTCCAACACACATATGCATGGTATGTCGAGAATTTATGTGGTATGAATGTATGTTTATTTGCTATGAATGATGTCCACCAATGTCTACTATGCATGGTATTACCTTTTTCCTCCTTACCACATGGTTTCTCCCTAAATAGCCAAAATAAAAAAAAAATAAAAAAAACACACTTTCACCTTGGCCCCAACAATTCATTAGTGAAACATTGAGGATGGTGTTCCTTTAAGGAGGTGGGGTCTATAACAACCAACTTTTATACCCAATTATTTTGTATACACATTTGTGTACTTCCATCATTAGAACCATGGCTGGCATGAGTCATTGAATTGTAAAGTCATAAATAAATGAAGTAATTAATTGACTAGCTAAGGAACCAATGACATAGATCCATGGTAAGGGAAGAGGGAGCTCACTTTCCTAATAATCCATGGAATTTTCAGCTTGTAAGTTATGATTGGAGTTAATTCTAACCCAATCAGGCTACCATTTCCTGGTAGTAGTTATGACATTGGATTAGGAAAGTTAGGTCATAGGACAATGCCCATCTATCCTCAAATACCAAACGATGAAATGATTCTTCAAAATATTAAAGGAAGCATAGATATTAGGGACAAAACAGATTGGGAAAGGAGAAAATTTATTATTGAATTGAGAACCCAAAAGAGATTACATCTTTCCAGAAAATCAAGGGAGACAGAGGATAATATATTACACACAACAAAGAGGTGCATGGATATTCCTCTTCTGGATTGAGTTCCCTTGTTATTTCTTCTTAGTTTGTTAGTTAATACTTAAGGAAGTACCGAAGACTAGAGAGAATGACATGAAGCTATAGAGCTTAAGAGAAGTAACTTAAGGGAGTTGTGGAACTAACTATGGATCCTAGTTCTCTATGACTATCAAGTGTTATTGCCTATATTGTGTCAGATTCAACTAGACTATGATTATATGCCTATGTGGTCAATGGGAGGCTTATTGGATGGCTAAATCAGTGCGATACTTGTTGTATAGCTAATAATCCACATGGATAGGGAAATCTAAGTAACCATGGTTCTTGTAGTGTCAGAAACAATAGAAACCAGGACACTACTAAGAGGGGGGTGAATTAGTAGCATGACCAAATTGTAAAATTCTTCACGAAACACTTTCAATCATGTTAGCAATCACTGGTGAATAAAAAACAAAACTCAATAATGTAAAACACAAAATAATAAGTATTTTAATACACATGTATGACACATATTTAATACATCAATATTCCTTTTATTTATTTTTCAAATACAAGCTTCAACTTGATACTATCATTGTCTCACAAGCAACTACTTCTAGGTTTATCAACTGCTATTGAAAGAAACTTCTATTCCTACTTGTTTATCAGTTTTTCACCAAAATGGATTGTTATTCCTGCCCATTTGTTAGCCTCTTCTAAAAGGGACTCTTGTCCCTTCTCCTTTATAGAGCATTGTTGAAAGGGACTCTTATCCCTTCTCATTTATCAGCCACCGCTGAAAGGGAATCTTAGCCTTGGAATGAAAGCTACCACTTGTTGTTCCTTTTGATCCATCTTTCACCCATTTTCAAACTAGAACCAATAGGCCAATTTATTTCATAAAAAAACAAACTTTCTTACCTCAACATTCCATCGAAGCCACAAAATAAACACCTTCAATAATTCTTTGATTACTGAACAAATCACCAACTATACCAACAACATCACTATAAAATACTCTTCATCAAAACACCATTATAACAATATCACCAATTGCACCTTTTCGGATATCAAATTTTATCTTTGATTCAACCTCAATGCATATTCACATTATGGATCAAGTTTCATCAACAACCTCTCACTTTCTCTTTGTCAACCAACACAGTTGTTCACACACTCCTTGCTCACATAATTGCAAATTCAATTCTTCTAATATAAATTTTGGACTGATAATTTTGGATAATAATATTTAGTTATCTTGCTCTTGCATTCTTGCATGAATCTTACATTTTTTTATTTCTCCTACTTCAATTCTCTTCTAAATATGATCTTCCAGTTATCACTCTATTTACCTGTTTCTACTGGAAAATCTGATCTTAGCTACTCAAATTTGTATTATGGAATTTTTATAGGATTTAGTTGTTCTATTCTAAATCTTCCACATCACCAAATTTAGATAAACTTCAAAATCTTCCTCTTGATATTTTGTGTCACTATTTTCACTGACAACTCTTTCATGCCTGTTATAGCTCTAAATTTTAATTGTCCTCCACTATATATGTTTGTGGGCCTATGGTATAAATTATTTTAATAAAAATCAAGACTATATATTTTTTCTTGCTAACCATTCAAGTATATCCCTTGTTGGGTGTGGGAACCCCCGAGGCAAGTTTTGGGGCTTAAATCCCAAGTTTTGACTAAGTCCGATGTAAAGACTCTGCGATTTGTGGGCGCGGAGCACAAAGTTTTAATTGAGTCATAGGGTTGTCCGCCCTTACTTTTGTAATGTAATGTCGGCTTGAGAGTTCTGCCCATGGTATGTGAACCATAGGATTGTATAAATAGAGTGAGGCTCTAAGTGTAAAGAGAAATCGAACAATGTAAGAGAAAATGAAGCATTGAGTCTAAGTTGAAGTGTAAAGTCGAGTCTTTGGGTTGTAGAGTAGGGGAAGGCTCTGCAGCTGAGTGCACAGGGTGAGTCGAGTTTGTAACCATTGGAGAAAATAATAAAGAGAAGTTTCTTATCATTCTGTGTATCTTTTCCCTGGTTTATGCATTAAAGTATATTGGGTATGAATTTCAAGTTTATTGTTTATTTGTTACACGAACTTATATGAATGTGTTGAATAAGAGAATATAAGATAGGTGTTTTTTTACATGAAGTAACTAACAGTATAAGAAGATAAGTAAGATCCACAATGTAACTTAGGGAAAGAGCATAGATCGCTGCTTTAGCAGGGTGAAATCACCTTAGCCCCTTATTAGGGTTGCACGAAGGTGATTATAACAAAGCGCGAAGGCCTCTCAGGATAGGAGAGTGTGCGAAGTGACCTGTGTGAGGTCATTCCTAGTTGGACTAAGTCAACCCCTCAAAGATCTCAAGGGTACAGAAACTTGGTTCCATCATCCCCCCATATTGCTTCGAGTGAGACCTCAGTCCGTGCTCCGTGGGCTGTTGCCAAAAGAGCCAGTAGTATAGGGATTTATTTGGCTAATTAACTCCGAACCTAGGTCAGGCCCCATCAAGCCAACAGATGGTTTCGTTGTCGAGACCAGAATCTACATAGAGATGTCTAATTTCGCATCACTGGAATCCAACTAAGAAGGAAATTGAAGGCTGGTTGGACAGGAGAATTCACCGTGGTGCAGGAAAATAGGAATCCATGACTATTGAAGGAAGAGTAGTTAGACTGCTACCTGTACACAAAGATCCACAAAATTTTCTTAGCATATTTCCCTACTGAGCTGTATGAGTGGATTGCGAAGCTAGTAGATAGCTAAGGAAGGCAGAAGCTTGACAGTCCTATTATGTGGACCCCAAATTTGGTGCGCGGATTGGAAGCATCAAGGGATAAGATTGCGCACACTATTTTTCACTAGCTCAATCGGATTATAGGAGGATTCATTACTGAGTTTGTGGTAGACACTTCAGACAGCTATAGCGAGGCAGAGTGATGCTTTCTCAAAGGACTGCGAGGTAAGTACATAAAGTCTCTGAACACTTGGATTAAAATGCTATTGTGTGAGAAGCAGATTATGTAGTTACATTGATGTTCGGGGATACACGAAGTGGGAAAATTTATAGAAACAAAGCACTAGAGACTAGCCCCTTGATTTCACCTCTGTGAGGGAACGAGGAAGAGCTCAGGAGGGTCTCTCCCCGAAGTGCGATTCATTTGATAAGGTAGATGATTCTATGCATACCACCTTCACCCACACCACCTCTGGTTTCACCGCCATTTCCTCCATCTTTGCCGATACCACCTTCGCCACCACCGCGTTTTAACATGGATAGCTTGATAAAGTTGCCTGTGTTGAAGGGATTAGAAAATGAAAATCCATACCAGTTTTGGTTCATTGTAAAGGTCATATGGGAAGCGCATGGAGTTGTAGATGATAATATCAAGAAAGCAATGTTGGTTAGCACTCTAAAGGACCGCGAGCTAACCTGGTACGTTAAGCACTCAAGTGATAATCCTAATGCGGGAATTATGGCTATCCAAGTTGTACTAACTAAAGGATTTAGCGAACCAAAGTTAGAGGCACAGTCGATCATCGAGTTCAAGGAGATCACGATGCTACTAGGCGAGACTCCTTGGGAGATGTATCAGAGGCTGAAGTGTATGATTCGTGAAGCTAATATGACTTTGACAGATGAACAACACCGCGAATGGTTTGTAGCATCACTAACACTGCATTTGAGGAACGCGTTGTCATAGTAGAGGTTAACAACTTAGGAAAAAGCTTTGGAGATTGCGATGAGGCTACATGAGACCCCAATATAGGATCCTAACTTGGGAGTTTACTAGATCCACGCGCAATTGAAAAACTTATGCCTTGAGATGCAGAGTTTAAAACAAGACAAGACAGTTTGACCAGAAGTGTGCGAAGAAGTGTGGTGCGTGAATTGAAAAGGTCAAGGTCATGACAAGGACCACTACCCGGTGTTCATGAATTACCTCCTAGGAGGAGGACCGATTCCATTAAGATTGAAAGCACAAGATGGATCAAGCATGGCACCTACTCCGTGGTGTGCGATTTGTCAAATAGGGGGAAAGCATGTTATGGACAACTTCCAGTTGTTGCAGAAGTACACACAGAATTCGCAACAATTGTTCTGTAACTTCTATAGATCAATGGGACATGATGAGTGCACATGTAGAAGTTATGAGCTAATGATGGGTAGAACTCCCACCTATAAGGTTCAGGCCAAAATGCGGCCCCTAGACCAGGGTGCACAAATGACGTGAACCAGATTCCAAGGGCGTGGAAGAGGCTGAGGTGGAGGAGGACCTGGAAGAGGTCGCGGACAACTAATATGCTACAATTGTAGAGGGCCAGGACATTATGCACACAATTGTATGAATCTGATGTGTCCATCATGTCAGTATTGTACCTTGTTTGATCACAAGTGGAAGATTGTCCTACACTAATAGCTAGGATACATGACAAGAGAGTGCTACCACCTCACCTGACTCAGAACCTATAAATGATGAGGTTTGAGCCGCGCAAGGACGATCCAAATGTGAATATTGTGCTCCGAAGTGGAATTATGACGGGAGATGATAAAGGCAAATAGATTGAAGAAATTACTTGGGTTCGAAAATATCCAGGAAAGGAATTAGAGTTTGATTTGTAGCATATTCAAGAAATGTTATGGAAGCTAGGAATAGCTTCACTGATTCCTCCAACCAGGAAGCAAAGACAAACTAAAACCGGAAATGGACCCATTGATGCTCACGGTGTTCCTGGAAACATATATGAAGCTACTACGCGACAGTAAGGATATAAAGGGATTATAGGAACTCATTAACATATGTGTTGTGACCGTGCAAGGAGAACCATGCGTAGTCCGAAAGATTGGAAAGCATAAGACTAGGAAAGGGAGAGAAATGAGGTCAACCACGCAGATTGGAGAATATGAAATTGACCAAGTAATTATGGATTTATGATTGGACGTGAATTTTCTACTGAAGCATACATGGGAGTGCATGGGGAGGCCTATACTACAATGGTCTCCTATTGAGCTGCGAATGGTGAACCAACAAAAGATAATACCCTTGGGGCAATTGTAGGGATAGAGATTGTTGATGACAACAATCCCTACCTTGCGCTCTTAGGAATTGATTGGTCCACTGACATGAATGGGGTGATTAATATAAAGAAGCGCAAGATGATTTTTGAGAAGAAGTCTCTGTGCATAGTTATACCCTTGGACCCTACTAAAGGATCGTGTTACACAGAGCCAGTGCGCTACTATGAAAGTGACAACGATTTGGACTGCATCTACAAAATAACCACGTGAGAGAAATACTAGGTAAATCCTACTACGTATGGGTGAATTTCATTGGAGCGCGAGAGCTCCCGCACTTCAAATTCGAACAAGGAGGTAGAGCGATGCCAAAACCGGTTACATGAGGTAACCACGTTAAACTATAACATGATTGTTGAGCTAATTTATTTACAGAAATTAACACAAATATTTCTTATCAATTCGGGTTGGTAATACTTAGAGGCAAGTTCACTATATGTGAATGTCAGATGTAATCAAACTTTGAAAGATAAGTTATTCAAAAACTAAAGAAATACATATTATAATTCCAATTGAATTTGTTTGAAAAGAGGAAAAGCTGAAATGGTTCTTAACTTAAGAAATCCGATTCTTCTTCAACTACTACTTAATGAACAGAAATTGAAACTAATAACTTAATATGGATAAATCATTAATGAAAGGAGGCTCCTAACTTGAGACACTTGATATTTTCATCATAATTCATTCACCTTAATGCCAAAAATTCATAAGAAAACTACTTGCATGCAATCAAAGGAAACGAGTTACAATTCACCAAATTAATAGAAGGAGTCCTCAACTTGAACACTTTGTTTTTCCAACTTACTGAAATGATGAATAAGCTAAGATCTAATGAA
>APFE030682651.1:0-11266 GCA_000404065.3 Pinus taeda
TGGTTTCTAAGGGACAATATTAATTGCTGCTATTGCCGGGGAACGAAATCAAGAACATTTTTCCCTGGGTTTTTAATATTTTCCTCTAGTTGTTCAGTGAGGAGGAAATATTTGGTTGTATTAAATAGAAAACAATAACTATGGCTTTAGAAAGGCCTCATACGAGGTCAGATACCTCACAACAGAAAGCTCAAGCCCTTTCAGACCTCGAGAGACTAGTTTCCAAAAGGTTTGGAAAGCAAAAACCTCCATTTACACCAAGTCCTACACTGTCTACACCTGATAGCAGTTCAACACATCTTTCATCCAAACATTTACCTTTTATTGACAGCTACCTTTTACACCCACTTCATTTCAAGAACCCAACTGTCAAGAACAGTCTTTAAAGTCTGCTTCTTTCTCAGTATCTAAAAATATAGCTGCTATAGTTGTTCAACCTAAACCCATAACTACATTGTTACCTTTTCATACTCCATTTACTCCTCAAACATGCTCTTCATCTACTGGTACTCAAGGTTTAGTAAGTTTAGGTGCAAACATGACAACACCTACATTCTTTTTGAATAGGTATGCACCTATTCAGTTGCCACAATAGTTGAATCCAATGCCTCAAGAATACTTAACAATTCTTCCTCATTTTTCAGGGTAGGATGAACAAACAATAGAGAAACATACAATAGTGTTTTGTAATTTTGCAGAAAATCTCAATGTTGAACACCTGGATGTTGTTTTAAGACTTTTTGTGCAATCCTTGGATAGTGAAGAAAGAAAGTGGTTTAAAGGGCTTCCTAATAACTCTATTCCTACATGTGAAGAGATGGAACGCCAATTCACCCAGAGATCGGGAGACAAACGAGATCATGGGTATTCACTTATAGATTTCAATGCTATTAAAAAGAAATCTGATGAAAGTGTTGTTGAGTTCATTAGAAGGTTCAATAAACTTTACAAAAGTCTTCCAGTGGAGATCAAACCCCCTCCTACTGGTGCAAAAATAACTTTTGCAAGGGCATTTAAATCAAATTTTGGGTCCACATTAAGGGAGAGGAGATCCATAACCCTTGATCAGATCCAAACTAATGCTTTAGGAATAGAAGCAAATTTGGTGGTTGTAGGTAAAGCACCAGAGGCACAACCTACCCAAGATAAGGGAAAGGCTAAATTGGAATCCTCTCAAAGTCAAACATTAGAAGATATGAATAATGTGATTAAAAATTTGTCCAGTAAATTGATTAAATTGGAATTGGAAAGTAAGAACTCTTAAAGGCAAGTACAAAAAAAAAGAAACTTTAATCCCCAATATAGAAGACAACCTCTGCAAATTTTGTAAAAGGAGAGAAAAGACCAAGATCAGGTTCAAGCACCACTTTACTTAGAGGCAAATCCTAATGAAGTACCAGAGCATTCCAAGGATCATGATGATCATATTTCCACATTGTATGCAGGAGATGAAGATGAACTAGGTGTTGAGGGAGAATAATATACTAAAACAAATGCCATTTATGATGAGAATGAAATTGATCAATATCGGAAGCAATTTACTAATTTTATGCAGGCATAATTACATAAGAAATGTGACTTGAGATCAAGGAAAAGATCTAGAATTCAAGAAAATGAAGGTGAGCAGCAAGTTCCTGCTCCCCTACAAAAGGCAACTCCACAAGAACCACAACCTGAAAAATAATTAAATAAAGTAAAGCAACAACAGAATACAAATAGAAAAACTTAGATACTTCAAGGTGAGTCTTCTCAAGATAAAATTGATAAAATTCCTTTAGAAAAAATTGCTTCCATTCCACAAGAGATTTCAGTGATGAAGAAAAGTGAATATGAAACTAAATAGAATACCAAACAGGTCCATGTATTTAGTCTCACTAAAGAGTTAGAAAAAATCTGAATTCAAGTGCCCCTCACAGAGTTGGTCAAAACACTAGTTTATCAAAGAGAGATATTCGAGTTTATCAACCTGTCTCAGAATGTGAATATAAATGACACTGTGAATCTACAAGAAGATAAACCAGTATTGGTTTTTGGTCCACATGTGGAGGAGGTAGATTCTTCAACACCTCCTATCTACATTTCTTTATTGATTCATGGTTTCCTCTTGCATAATTGTATGTTTGATTTAGGAGCTTCACACAACCTTATGCCACTATCAGTAATGAAGCTATTAAACCTACAAGTTACTAAACCTTACAGAGACCTGTATTCTTTTGATTCAGATAAAGTCAAGTGTCTCGGGGTCATCAAAGATATGGTGGTGTCATTATCCTAGATCCTAGCTAGAAGCTTGGTAATGGATGTAGTGGTAGCAGACGTCCCTGCTAGGTTTGGAATGTTGCTATCTAGGTCATGGGGGGCTAAATTAGGGGGAGTTCTGAAATTGGATTTTACTTATGCTATCATACCAATTTTTGGTGGAGAAGGGAGAAGGTTGTATAGAGAAACAAGATTTGTTAAAAACATCACAAAGAACAGAGCAAGTAATTCAGTTGTGTACAGCCAAGAAAAATATGATTTTTCTTGTTTCATGCTGCATGACAATGTAGAGTTGGCTGAAGATAACCACAGGCATCTTACTTCAGCCTGTGTAATTATAGAGCTGCAAACAGAAAGGGTGTGGAAGTGTTTCTTTGATGGAGCCTATTCTAAAGAAGGAACAGGTGTTGGTTTCCTTTTAATTACACCTGGAGGTAATATGATCCCATTTTCTTTTAAATTGGAGTTTGAAGAAACTAATAATGTGACAGAGTATGAATCCTTGATCATTTCTCTTCACACAACAAAACAAATGGGAGTCCAGTCAATTTCCATTTTTGGAGATTCAAAGCTGATTATAAAGCAAATTAAGAAACATTGTCAAACAAAACACCCTAGGCTCACATCATATAGAAATGAAGTGTGGGATTTAGTTGAGAATTTCTTTGAGGCTTTCAACATACAGTTCATTCGAGGAGATGGGAACAGATTAGTAGACTCCTTGGTTGTGGCTGCCAGTACCTTTAGGCCTCCTATAAATCCAAAAATAAGATGAGGTTGAAATGAGGCATATGCCTTCTGTTCTGGATAACATAAAACACTGGCAAGTTTTTGACGATGATTAGCAGATTAAGGAATTCTTAACTATGATTGAAGATTTTTAGGGCACTAAAACTGATCAAGATGGAGATGAAACAATAGAAGGTGCAGAAGTAAGTCGTTTTAAAAATTCCATAATTAATCAAAAAATTATTCAATTGAAAGATAACATTTTTCCAAGAGGACTTGTCCCTCTTGAAATACTTTTTAACTTTAATGATGTAGTTGTTAGTTCAGAGAATGTTTCACAAGATGAGCATATTCAAGATCACAATATTGGAACCCAAAAGGAGACAAAGTTAGTCAAATTGTTTAAAGGAGTTCCACTTAATTATAAGGAGAGATATATTAAGCTTTTCAGGAAGTACACTGATGTTTTTGCTTGGTCCTATGAGGATCTCAAGACATATGATATGAGCATTATTCAGCACAAGATTCCCTTGAAAGAAGGGATTAAACCATTTAAGCAGAAACTCAGGCAAATCAATCCTTTGCTTTTACCATTGATTGAGAAAGAAGTCAAAAAGCTTCTTGATGCCAAGATAATAGTTCCACTCCGATACTATGAATTGGTGGCCAATTTAGTACCTGTAAGGAAGAAAAATGTAGAAATAAGGTTATGTGTGGATTTTATAAATCTGAATAGGGCTTCCTTAAAACATAACTATCCATTACCTAAAATGGATCATGTGCTGTAGAAGGTAATTGTATCATTCAGAATGTCAATGCTGGATGGGTTCTTTGGGTATAACCAAGTGGTTGTGGATAAAGAGGATCAGAAAAGGACTGCCTTCACAACTCCTTGGGGAACCTTTATGTATGCTCAAATTCCTTTTGGGTTGATGAATTCAAGTGCAACATTTCAGAGGGATATGGACATTTCATTTGTGGGTGATAAGTTTGTAGTGATATACTTTGATGATATCACTATTTTTTCTAAATCAGATGAGGAGCATCTGGATCATCTTAGAAAGACTTTTGAGAAATGTAGAAAATTCGGGCTTTCTTTGAATCCTAAGAAATCTATTTTTTCTCTAGAAGAAGGAAAATTGTTGGGTCATATTTTTTCTAGAGATGGATTCAAGATAGATCCAGCAAGGGTGCAAGCTGTGCAAAAAATACCCCTGCCCAGGAGTAAGAAAGACATTCAAAAATTTCTGGGAAAAATAAATTTTTTAAGGAGGTTTGTGTCCAATTATGCTGAAATTGTAAAAGAGATTACCAATATGTTGAAGAAGGAAAATGAAGTACATTGGACCAAGGAAGCGAGAGAGCCATTCTCTGGGATCAAAGAAGCATTACAAGCAGCTCGTATTTTAATTAGCCTTGATTATCAAAATCCATTTCAAATTTTTTCATTTGCATCACTTAATTCAATAGATGTTGTTTTGTTACAGAAAAATGATGAAGGAAAAGAGCAGCCAGTTGCTTTCTTAACAAGATCCTCACAGATGTTGCACTCAAGTACAATATTCTTGAAAAACAGGTATATGCCTTGCTAAAATCCCTAAAAGCCTTTAGGACTTATGTGTTGTAGTCACAGACCATTTCTTATGTGCCAAATGTTGCAGTAAAGGATGTCTTAGTCTAGAGTGACGTGAAAGGTAAAAGAGGGAAATGGTTAGCTAAGATACAAGAGTATGGTGTTTATTCAGAAGAGCAGGCTATTTTTTGAGCCTAGCAATTAGAATTGATATATTCTCAGTCTGGGACTCTTCAAAAAATCTTACCTGACGCTCCTAGATCCAAGGTTGATTTGGCCAAACCGAAGCTTGGCTCTCACGTCGATGATATGGTTGGATCAATTGACACAAATGCGGCAAACCTTTTGAACCAATTGCAGCAGTTGTCTTTACAAATTGCTTCTTCTAACCATGCAACACTGTCTACACCTTCGCCCTCCCAAACTACCTCCATTAACATCATCCAAGCTTCTAACCCCAAAGGAAATCAACAATCCGATGGGAAGAAGAAGGGACGAGGTAAGAAGAAGAATCAGGAAGAGAAGGGTAATGCGAACAAGCTCGGCAATGGTGCCGGTGAGGGTAGAAAAGAGTCTAAGAAGAAAGTTAAATTTCCACGCTAGTTATGCAATGGAGATCATTTGACTCACCTCTACACCAAGATTTAGGAGATTTAGGATGCTCAGCGCTTGTTAGTGCAGCAAGGGTCCTCTAGCTCCCAAGCTATCCTGACTAACCCTTTTCCCCAAGGGTAGCAATTACTTGTTGGTGCTAACTCGAATGTTGGTACCTCCACAGGGGGCAACTAGGAAGGGGAAAATTCCTCAAATGTGTATATGATGAACTCGCATGTCAACGTTGCCACATGCGCACGCGATTACAGTGAAACAAAAACATATAAGGCAAAAATTTTCCCGAAACCTCAAACCCGCTTCATATTGAACGACTCTCTGTTGAGTCTATACCTCAGATACCGAAAGGTTCCGCTAAGTGCTCAATGATTAACCCTAATGCTAGGGAATCCCAGAACTACTCGATGGTAGAAGACCTAGCTCAAAGTCCATGTGTTGTGTCTGCATTGCAGGTCATCCAACAATGTCCTTCTCAAAGAAGTGCTTTGCTTTCGGCAATCGGGGCAGTAGATCCAAAAAATTCTTTAGCACTCACTTTTGATATTCTCAATGTCAAAAAGAGACTTCCTCATCATATGGCTTTCTGGATAAAGTCTACTTACCGGAAAACCAATATTTTTCAGATAGTTATAGATGAGGGAGTTTCCACATGTGTAATGTCCATGTCATGTTGGAAGGCCATTAGATCACCTTCAACTGTTCCTTCGCTGACTCTCTTAACAACATTTGATGGTCATTCTCATAGGCCACACAGAAGTATCCCGACTTTTCCTATATGCGTTGGAGGAAAGGTTGTTAATATTGAGGTAGAAATCGTTGATGCCAACTTGGATTACAACCTCCTCTTGGGAAGAAATTGGATTTATGAGATGAACACCATAGTTTCATCTTTGTTTCACATCCTTTGTTTTCCTAATGAGGGAAGAAATGTTAAAATTGATCAATTAGATTATTCTCCTGGTGATTATTGTGCAACTTCAGATTCTACCGTTCCATTGGTGGATAATCCTTGTCAACCTATAGGGAATTTAGGAGTAGGGATGTACTCTTCCTTGATGGGTATATTTGATCTTCCCCCTCCTACAACTAGAATCAATGCAATTTCATCCTCCAAGGGGCTTTCACGGAAAGAGTTCTTTTGAACTCATTATTTTTTGGATCCTTGGACCTTGCCTTCATCTACAACCACATTAGATGGAGTCCAGGTTGGTGTAATGGCATTCCCCATGTCTGCAACAGAGCTTAGTTATCAATCTATCGTCAACTCTGCAGATAACCATCCCACTCCTTTTTCAGAAGAGGAGTTAGATGGTGATGTGGCTCCAGCTTGGACCCTTGACTCTACTTCTGCTTTGGATTTCTTAGATACAGTTTTACCATCTGACGAAGCAATTTTAGAAGCGATGACGAGTATAGACCGACCTTGGGAAGATTTACATCATTGATCATATTTTCGTCCACCATTGCAGGAAGTCGAATCCAGGTTCTCCAATCTACTTAATAGTGATGTTTGTACAGTGTCAAACCCTTTCGCTCCAACACATTTATTTGTTGAAGGTAATATGTCGATTATCTCAAAAAATGTACCTATAAACATCTCTAGGAATCCTGCCGTTATAGAAAATGTCTTCATCGGAGCCAATTGTTACCCTGAAGAGATTCAAATTTACATCGACCTCTTTAAAGAGTTTATAGATGTGTTTGCTTACTCTTATGAGGAAATTCCTAGTATTGATCCATCTATAGTCCAACATGAGATCAAGACGTATGAGAATGCCAAGCTGATTTGTCAGAAGCTTTGGCCAGTCAATCCTAGGAAATCAACAGCTATTAAAGCTGAAGTAGGAAAGCAACAGCTATTAAAGTTGAAGCTTTGGTGCTACATTTTAGCGGGCCATGTCTTACGCTTTCCATGACATCAAGCATGTCATTGAAGCATACTTGGATGATTTAGCTGCTCGTTCTCGAAAGAGAATTGATCATCCCAGCCACCTTCAGTTAGTTTTTGAGAGATGTCAATTTTATAAAATCCAGTTGAATTCGTAAAAGTGAATTTTCGCAGTCACATCTGGTCAGTTGTTAGGATGCATCGTATCAACTGAGGGGATTCAAGTTGATCCCTTCAAGGTTGAGGCAATAATTCAGTTGCCTCCTCCGTCTTCCATCCGAAAACTTCAAAGTCTCCAAGGAAAAGCAAATTTCTTGAGACGGTTTATAGCAAACTACGTTGAGATAACTAAAGGATTTATGTGTTTGCTGAAGAAAGGAGTTCTATTTTTATGGGATGACTTTGCACAACATTCTTTCAATGCCTTGAAGCAGGCATTAATCTCTGCCCCACTGTTGAGTCCACCATATTATGGCAGAGATTTCCTTTTGTATCTTGCAGCGATAGAATCAACAATAGGTATGGTTCTGGTTCAAGAGGATGATGCTCTCATGGAGCATGTGATATACTAATTGAGTCAAGGGTTGGCAGGTCTTGAACTACGCTATTCTCATGTTGAGAAATTGGCCTTGGCAGCTGTCCATGTTGTCTAGCAGCTTCGTCATTATATTCTGTGATGCAAAACATTTGTCCTAGTGGCTATCAATACTTTTCAGTGGTCCTCAATAGGCAAGTGATTGGGGAAAAATACAATCGATGGATTATTATTTTACAATAATTCAATCTAGAGTTCTTGTCAACCAAGTCTAAGAAGTCATTGGTTTTTGTGGAATTAATTTATGAGTTGCCTTGTGAAGAAGACATTGTTTATGAGGAAAGTTTCGTAGACAAACATCTATTCCTCATCTCTTAACAAGATCCCCGGTATGGAGATATCATCATATATCTCCAATCTTCGAAGTTCCCGCATGCTTCCTCCAAGGATGAACATCGAAAATTATGGCACCTTGCTAGTATCTATACTCAATGATTGCCACAGTGGAGCTTGTGGTGGTCATCTATCAGGGCTTGCAAAAGCCCAGAAAATCTTGTGTGTCGACTACTTTTGGCCTTCGATTTTCAAAGATTGTATTGAAGCAGTCAAACATTGCCACACTTGTCAAGCCTATACTCGGAATATGTGCACGCATTCATCTCCTCTTTTCCCTATTGTCACTATCGTTCCTTTTACGAAGTGGGGCATTGACTTTACCACTTGTAATCCACCTTCAGTGGCGAATCACAAGTATATTATAGTGGTCGTAGACTACTTTACTAAGTGGGCTGAGGCCATGCCTACTTATAAAAATGATAGTGAAACAGCAACATTGTTCCTCTTCAATCAGATTATTTCACGTTTTGGTATCCCGAGAGAGATTGTCATTGACCATGGCAGTCATTTCCAGAACCAACTGATGACAAAATTGGCTCTTAAGTTGGGCTTCCGACAGGAGCATTCGTCTCTGTATTATCCTCAGGCCAATGGGAAAGTCGAAGCCGTGAATAAGTCCCTCAACAAGATCCTGCAAAGGACAATTGACAAAAATCGCTCCAATTGGCACATCATGTTATACCTGGCTCTCTGGGCATACCTAACCTCGGTAAGGACTGCCACCGGTTTTACACCTTTTTAGTTATTTTACAGGCTGGAATATATTTTTCCTATTGAATGTGAAATTCCATCCCTTAAGTTAGCTGTTGAGCTTCTTCCAAAGACCTCTAGTCTCGAAGAGCGCCTAGTTCATTTGGAACATCTCGATGAGCAGCGTCGATATGCCGCCATAATAAACGAGACCCATAAGAAAAGGGTTAAAACTCAGTATGATAAAGTTGTTTCTCTTTGGGTATTTTCTGAAGGAAACCTTGTCTTGGTCTATGACCAAGATAAAGACGCCTTGGGGGCACGCAAATTCAAGTCTATGTGGTATGGTCCCTTTATAGTAAAACGAGTTTTAGAAAAAGAGGCTTATGAATTAGTCAATTTTGAAGGGAACAAGTTGGCGGAGTCCCGAAATGGGCTCTACCTCAAGAAGTATTTTTCTTAGGTTACGGCCAAGCAATGGCTTCTTTGTATATTTTGTATTTTTGTACATTTTTTTCGAGCATTTTTGTGATATCAACACTTTTTTTATCTGCTTTGGCTGGTGTTGATGGATGACTTAGTCTATTTCGGATTCACCGATGGTGCTAGTCAGCACAATCGGAATCTTGCTTCTGTAGCTTGGGTGATTTATTATCCATTTGGTCAGTTGATGGTGTCAAGGGGAGTATGTATTGGTCCTGCTTCAAATAACATTTCCGAATAATATGCCATTATTAATTTACTATCCGAATCTATTTCTTATGGAATTGATTTGTTGGTAGTGTATCTTGACTCACAGCTGGTAGTGTCACAATTAAATAACATTTATCAAGCTCGGGATCCTTATTTATATCGCCAATTTTTTAGAGTGAGGGTGTTGCAACGATCATTTGTTTATATTACATATGTGCACATTCCACAATCTAAAAATTCATTAGCAGATTCTATCACTAATAAAGCATTAGATTGGCATATCAGTCATTCATCAAGTTAAAAACAAACATAAAAAATCTGGAACTATATATATATATATATATATCATAAAATTTCCCATGTATACATAAAGTGTTCAAAAAATAATATACAAAATCGGGACTAAATGCCCATAATCATGTCTAGTCTATCTATCGACCCAGCTCATGATGAGTGGCTAAGAAGGTAACTACTGCATTGGCCACACGTTGAAGTATGCGGACCCAGTCCCGTGGTACTCCTACCACGCGGTGCGGCATCTCCTCAGGTAGGTCCTCTATGGCTACCATCAATACCTAGTGAGTCAATCTCACCAAGTTTCTTTGGACTGCATATAAGACCCTCTCTGTCTCAGTAGTTGCCTCTTCAGCACCTCTTCCGTGGGAATCCATCTGGTCTCACTGGACCCACATCTAGAACATGATCATTTTGTCAGTATTTTGTCCCATCAAAAATATTTCTAAGTTCATTTTCATATTTAAAAAACAAAAACAAAAAATCTTAAAAATTGATAAAAACTTAAAAAAGTGTTACCTATGTCTCCCCATGCTATATTTGGTGGCAACACCAAGTCTAGATCTCCTTAGAAATCCATACCAGCATAAGGTTAGTCGTTGACTATGATGTTTGTTGGTCCCACCAGGAAAAAAATCATCATCGAAAGTCGTCCTCGGCATGTCCCTGCCTCCAAGGCATTTCATCAAGTCATCCCACCTACCCATCTGTGGATCTCACAGGCTGCTGATAGAGACAAATACCTTGGGATGTAGCCCAGGTACCTTCTCGAAGAAGAAGGAGCATAAAATGGTCCCATATCTAAAGTTTTTAGTGTGATTTTTCTAAATGGACATCAGTTGGCTCTTCATGGTTGTTAGAAGAGGTGTGCACCAATTGAACACAGTGGTTAGGCATTCCACTGCCAGGCTCATGGACACCCCTGAAGCCTGATGTAGTGAAGTTTATCTGTTTACCCTGGCAATGGTAAACAATAGAATACTGAGAGATAAACTATCCACGTGTTTGATTGGAATCTGACTTCCAAACTTTTCTGGATGCCTAGGACAGTATATGTGTACATAGTCTTCTACTGAAAGACTACTCCGTGTCCAGTCGGTTGAATGTGTTGTCACAAAATCATGCACTAAGGGCTGCTACTTAGTAAGATCTCATGCAACTGTTTCAAACCAGGCTTTAGACTAAGGTTTAGCCTCCTTAGTCAGAGAGGGCTCTCTCATAGATTTTTATATACATTTAAGGCAAGAAAGATGGCTAACTCTTTAAACAGTAGATAAACTTTAAGCTGGTTGGAACAAACAAGATTAGGCTTCTCCCATTGAGCTCATGGAGTCATACATTCCTACAGTAAACAAGCAGCTACTGAATCATGGAAACCAAGGCATATAATGTCTCACTGTTCAAAACATCTACCAAGAAGGACATCAACTCAACAAAACATACACAGGAATTCTAAGCATCAATGATGAATTTAGAGTGATTGCATGTTTAGTGAACTGTAAAACAAGATGAATAAAACCAAACCACATACATTCTGAACATTTGAAACACAAGATGAATCTTGGGAAGAAACAGTGTACTTTCTATTACTGTGAAA
>APFE030682658.1:0-13096 GCA_000404065.3 Pinus taeda
GGGACCTCAACACAATCTTTTTATGGATTATGTTCGCTGTCAATTCACATTTCCCTATAAACTATAGATGGCTCATTCATATCTCTCTGTCAGAAGGGAACTTTCTGGTTGTAAGTGAATCCATCTCTGGCATCATATCCTTAAATTCTTCATCTGATCCCATCCTTTTCCTGAAGAGGAAGTACTACCTTCTTTGACTAATCTGGATTTTTCCCTCTTTATGAATAAGCCTTGTGGTACTTTGTCTGATTGGTCTATCTCGGGAAATCTTGTTTTGGTCCTTGGGATCTCTGTTGTTGTCCTTCTATGGACTTCTCGTTTGACAACTCAGTGGCTTCTGCACTGGTGCGAGCCACTCTAGACACAGAGAAAGCCCACATCAGCCAATCTGCAAATGTTGAATGGGCTGCCACGATGTACACGGATATCTTTCCTGCTACTCAGAAGGATCTGCCTCCCAAGGGTGGTGACTCTGTTTCTCTCCCGAACCATAAACTTAACCGGTCGGTTAAATCTTCCCCTCTGCCTGATGCCATCAACTTGGATGGGCCTCTATTACTTGACAAAATTTCTAGTTTGCAGAAGAGAGACTTAGTGGGTCATTGGCATTTCCCGTCAATGGAGGAGTCACAATTCTGATCCTGGATCATGGCCAAATGGGCTCCCCTGCTTGGGTACTCCACCACAATTGCCAGGCTTATGAATGATTGGTTTAGCTTCCATTTTCTCTGGGATCGGGATCTTGAGATTATCTTCTCTAAGCCTTGGGTCCGGGACAGAAGCTTTCTGGCTCTATACAGGTGGTATATAGGATTTAATCCACTTAGGTGCACCCCTCTTAACAATTAAATTTGGCTCAAGTTACCTGGTCTTCCCATTGAGTTATGGAACAAAGAATCTATTGAAAAAATTGGTAACACTGTTGGAAGATTCATATATGTTGATCCGAGATGCATATGCACAAAGGATAAACGTGTTGCATGGGTCCTCATTGAGAGGGGTTTCAAGGTGGTTTCTCTAAATCGATCGAATTAAATTGGGATACGTCAAATGTCCACCAGCAGTTGGACTATTGGGGAGTACCTTTTAGGTGCTCAGCGTGTCATAGGACTGGCCACCTTCAATCTCAATGTCCTTGTAGACAGCCATATAAACACAAAAATAAGATCCTGTCGGAGAAGAAAGCTGATGATTCATTTACAAGCGAGCATTTGACTCAACTCCCCAGCGTTGACCCATTTCAGGGCTCGTTTAATCTGAAATCCCAGTTCTCTCCAAGAAAAGGCTCGCCCAGGGATAGATCCTTTGGTCTCTTGCGATCCCGCTCGTTGTCTGCTGGACCACACAGTTGGGATATTGGGTCCGATGTTTGTTGTCCCCGGGCTGCTCACACGCCCAAGCTTTCTCAGCGGCCTCTTATTGATCTGCCCTCATCTCGACAACGCTTCTCTTTTTCTCCACATCCTCCTGAACCTTCCCCAGATGTGGCCATTCCCCTCCCCCTCCCGATTGAAAAAACATCCCTGGCGGGCCCTTCCCATTCCATACTATATGTTTCATCATCTCCTCTATCCCCCGCTACAAACCCTTCCCTCCCCATTGGGAATCCTTCTCCTATCATAAAACGAGAGGATCCCAAAGGAAAGGCAGTTCATGAATCTTTTACTCCATTTAACTCTTCGTCATCCTCTGAAAAATATTCTATTGACTGTGATATTGATTTGCGTTTGAAACGGGCAACTTTAAACTTGAAGCCTCTTATCATCCATAAACCCGACCGTTCTCCTTCCCCAGTCATTAGTCCAAAATCCGTATGAAATATTACTATCTAATGCAAAGAAAAGCAGGGAAGTAGACACTTTAGAGGGAGAAAGGGAAGAAAGGATATGCCTTCCAGGGACCTAAATCTAATTGACATTCCTATTTCAGAAATCGCTCCAGATGATTTCTTTGCTAAAGGGCCTCTTAGAGCTTGTCTGCCATCTGACGACCAAAATTAATAACATCATGTCTATGAATATCCAGGGCCTTGGAGTAGACCCAAAGTTTATGGCTCTGAAGGACCTCTTTCAATCTACAAAGTCTAGATTGCTCTTGATTTAGGAAACTATGCATGATTGTACCCAGACCATTTCTTATTTTAGAAAGATGTTCCCTACTTGGCATATGGTGGCCACTGATGTTGTAGGTTTGTCTGGAGGGCTTGTTGTACTATGGGATCCTACATGGATCAAAGTGGTTGCCTTTTAATGTTTTTCATGCATTCTTATTTTAGCCTATTTTCGTAATTGTCCAGATCATGTGCACATATTAAATATATATTCCCCTCATAGACGGCATTTTCCATTCTGGGAAAAATTTCTAGCTTCTGAACTTTTTGATATTGATTCCTTGCTGATTGGAGGTGATTTTAACAGTACATTTTGTAACGATGAGATTTGGGGCAATGGCAGGAAAACTGACCCGATTGGTCGCATGATCCATAATGCCATCATCCAAAATAATTTCATATACATTCAGCCGGATTGTCGAGGGCCCAATTGGGATAACAGGAAGTCAATTGATGCTTTCCTAGCTAAAAGACTGGATAGATATATCCTCCACGGAAATCTGATTGATAGATTTGGTCTACCTATGATGAAAATCATTCCTTCGCACATCTCTGATCACCGCCCGATATATATTCAATGGAACAATGATGTATACAAATCGGGATACCCATTCAAATTCAACCGAACATGGCTCTCCGATGAACATTTCAATCACTTCATAAAAGAGTCATGGCAGCAACAATCTGGACCGGTTTGGCAACAGACATCGTATTTTGTTCATCGCATGGCATCATTGCGTAACAAGGTTAAATTATGGCAACGGGAGAAAACAGAATGTAATAGAAAGGAACTGAAAGCAATAGATAAAGAACTACTACTTTTGTCCTCCCACTTTAAAAGTGATGCCATTTCCTCACACATTTGGAAATAGATATGGGATCTTGAAAAAAGGAAACAAAGAATTCTAACAGAGGAGGAATCTACTTGGCATCTAAAGAGCCAAGCCATTTGGGTCAAGGAGGGAGATAAAAACACCAAGTTTTTTCACAGGTTTTCCAACAGGCGGAGGCAGCAAAATATGATCTAGGAAATTAAGGATGAAGCTGGAAGATCATTTTTTACTCAGTAGGATATATCTCGTGAAGCTGTTAATTTTTTCAACAGGGCCTACAATAGAGATATTGGTAGTCAAATTGAAGACATTCGATGGGGCATTGAGTTGTACCCCACTATGTTCGATGAAATTCAAAATGAAGCCCTCTTCTCTGAAGTCACTGAGGATGAATTGCGGGTGACAATGAAATCCTTCCAGAAGGATAAATGCCCGGGGCCAGATGGGTGGTCTGTAGATTTCTTCATCCATTTCTTCGACTTGTTCAAGGCTGACATTCTAAATATGGTCGAAGAATCTAGACTAAATGGTTATATTAATCATCGTATCACCTCCACATACATTGCTCTGATTCCTAAAAAAACTCACACTATATACTTCTCTGAATATCGACCAATACCTTTATGCAATGTCCTTTACAAGACGATCTCTAAAATTATTGCTATTCGAGTAAGGAATGTGTTATCCCTGCATCTCTCCCCCAAACAGCACAACGTTTTAAAGGACAAGAATATCATGGATGTCGTGGCCCTTACTCAAGAAGCTCTACATTCTATGCATTCTAAGAAACTGGAAGCTACTCGATTAAAGATAGATTTAAAAAGGGCATATGATAGTGTGGACTGGGGCTATATCCACTATCTTCTTGCCAAGATTGGTCTAAATCATAGGTGTTCAAGGTGGATCATGGCGTGCGTGAAGGAGGTAAATTTTGTTGTTTTGATTAATGGCTATCCCACCCATTTTTTTAAAGTTGCCAGGGGGCTTAGACAAGGTTGCTCCTTGTCTCCTCTCCTCTTCATTCTAATAATGGATTCTCTTAGCCTCCACATCAAGAAGGCGGTTCAACTAAATTCCTGTCGGCCTCTTCCTATATGTAGAAGGATACACATATCCCACAACTTTTTTGTCGACGACATCCTAATATCTGCAATCCCGTGCAGAGCAACTTGGATGTGTTTACATTATATATTGGAAATATTTCAAGCCACCACTGGTATGATTGTAAATGAAGGGAAATCCTCCTTCCATGTGGAGGATATAAATGGGAATTCGATCCAATTTCTTACTCGGTTGTTTAACATCCAAGCCATCCCTCTCAGGAAGGGTCTTAAGTATTTGGGTTTATGTTATGAAACCAGCTCTAGAAAAGATAAATAACCACCTTAGAATTCAACCTCTTCGAGGGGGAAACCTCCTTTATATTACATAAATGAACAATTCTTGGATTATACAAATGAAAAGGCCTCCTTTCTATATATAGGAGTCTAAGGGGTCATAACATAATTAGAGCCAACATAACAATAATAATGTAAGGGCACAATAATAACAATAGTGGGCTTCTATGGGGCACAATAGTAACAATATGGGCACTACATGGGTACACCGATATAATAAGGGGGTTGTACTAATAACAATAAGGGGTTACACTAGTAGTATAAGGGCCTAACAATTTCAATCTGAAAGCAGTGGGGTACCGGGTAGTGGATTAGACCTGGATTTTTGATCGATTCTATAAGAAAATGGCAACATGGGAGTATTTGTGTTTAACAAAAGGAGGACGCATGATCCTGACACAATCAGTTTTTGTCCAAACAATGGTCTATTGGGCGCACCTGTTCTACATTCCATCCACTATAATCAAAAACCTGAACAGGATGATTGCAAATTTTATTTGGGGATGTGACAAATATCAATACAAATTTCATCTAACAAAATTATCGGCGCTGGCGCGGCCAAAGCAAATGGGAGGATGGGGCATTTTAGATATTGCCCATTTCAAAAAAGCAATTCTATGCAAATCTATGTGGAGGGCAATTATGGGGAATTCATTATGGAGTTCGGCCATCTGCGCAAAATATATGAACAACATGGATATATCTTTTTGGATCAGGGAAAATTACATTGGATCCCCCTTTGGATCTACCATATGGAGAGGCTTCAGGAAACTGGAGCCATTTTTCCGACAGAATCTTATTTGGAAATTCCAAACGGGAGCTAAAATTATGATTGGTAGGGATGAATTTGTTGGAGGGGCAGGTAAAATTCAGGTCTCCCCA
This sequence comes from Pinus taeda, assembly GCA_000404065.3. Taxonomy (NCBI): domain Eukaryota; kingdom Viridiplantae; phylum Streptophyta; class Pinopsida; order Pinales; family Pinaceae; genus Pinus; species Pinus taeda. The sequence continues at coordinate 5,223 of APFE030682658.1, forward strand.
AGCTTGCTGAGAGCGCTACACAGCCGGGGGATCTTCTTCTGGGCCAGCGCCATTCAAAATTGGGAAGGAGCTATCCCCATATGGAAAACAGCAAACGAACTACAGCTGCAACAGGAAATGGAGGTCCAATGGAAATATATTGTAACAAGGCTGCACGGACATGGTATATTTCAGTCCGAGGATAAATATTATCTTATATGGAAGGGATTGGATGGATCTGCAACTGCGAAGGTAAAACATATATATTTGCAGCTTATAAATTCTGAGGTTGACAATTCTAGAGAGATATTCCCCCCTATATTTTGGAAATCAGGATGCCCCACAAAGATCATCATCTTCGCATGGTTGGTATTCCACAATAGGAACCTCACTTGGGAAAATCTACAAAAACGGAATTGGCATGGGCATGCCATCTGTCCACTGTGCATGGAAAACTCTGAATATAATCTACATATTTTTCTCCCCTGCCCTTAGGTGCAACCCATATGGCAGAATATTGCAATACAATATGGTTTCGCCCACTGTTCTTTCTCTACGATTACTAAAGCTTTCAAGAAATGGAGCAACATGAAAAAATAACAGAGAGCCATCCCCTTATTGGCCATTTGGGCCATATGGAAGTGGAGAAATAGCAGGTTATTCACTTCAAAGAAGGAATCAAACGCTTCTGTGGTTACATCTATAATAACTCTTTACAGCTCCCTTGAATTGGATGGAAAGAATAGGATCACTTATGGAAGGAGTCTATCGACAAATACAAAGAGAATTAGAAATGGAAGAGATCCCCCGATCTTGTTGTCCATGGACCCCCCATGCACTTTCTTCGATGGTGCTGCCCAACCAGGGATATGTGCATGCGGCGTTCACATCAGAAATGCAAATGATTAGGCCATTGAAATCTACTGGAATGCAGGTTTGGGATCAAACAATAAAGCTGAAGCGGTGGCATTAACGGGACTCCTTTCCTTCTGCATCTTTCTTAATATTCCGAATTTGAAAATCTATGGAGATTCGAGGATAATCATTGACCATGTTTTGCAAAAGCACTATATAAAAAACTTTCATCTTGCTGGATGGTTGGACAGGATTGCAATGTTGTGGAACAGCAGGGGGGACTATTCCATTTCCCACATTGGCAGGAACCAAAACAAAGAAGCCGATACACTATCTAAAATGGGCCTTACAGCTCCCCAAGGCATATGGAGGGTGCAGATTAGAACAGACAACCACTGCTTCCAAGTCCAGGATTTTTGTTTTCCGGGTATATGATTCTCAAAAAATGGCAAATTTCTGGTATGTCTTTTCTTTTCCCCATACAATGGCTTAACTCACTGTTAAGGTATGCGCACACAAATTTTTGTAAGTCTTGAAATGCCTTTGATTTCTATACTCAGTCCCCAAGTTACTATTTCTAGCATACATGTTGTATACGGACAATTACATTTTGTCAACTTTTAAGAATGTGGCATCCACTCTTCAGTTGGGCAATATATCCGAGATAATGTATATGTATATACCTCCAAATGAATACAATATATATAGTTTTTTTCGTGCTGAAAAAACATTATTTGATTAATTAATAAAAAAGTGATTACTATGAAAGAGGAGTTAATTAAAAAGGAGTTCTTCCCGTAGTTTTCGATCATCTATCCACATCCAATGAATGACGGACACTTGTTAGAATCCATGTGAAAACCCATTTGATAAAACACTTAAACTGTATTCAAAGAATTCTGAACCACCCTGTTCGCACTGTGTTCTGATCCAACATGTTCACACTACACCTTGCATGTGTAGTTCATGGAGAGGTCATACCTTATCCAAAATCTCCAACGATCTAATGATTCTATCTTGTCGGCTTTTTGGCTCAACGTTCGTAGGGTAAATGACTAAAAATTTGCCAAAAGTCAAAAATTGTAATCTAGCATCTTTGAATTATTGATTTTCAATGATAGCGTGGAAAAATTTATTGCTAAAATCCTCACGGCTACGTCTGTCAAGAAGTTGCGAGGAAGGTTGTATCAGCCTAGGAAGTAAGTGCGATTAAGAGAAGCATTATGTTAGACATGGACTGGTACGAATAATGGCAAAGACGGCCTTTGAATTAGCTGCAGAAAAAGGAAGTGGAAAGCTCTGTTTTGTTATGCTGGGATGAAATAATATTGTAAATAAACTATAATTTTGTTTCGCCTGGGGAGATGTCTATTCCCAGACCATTACGTAAACGGTAATAGACTATATTATCTGGTCATGCCTTTTCAGCTCAAAAATTACCAAGCAACTCATCAAAAGACGAAATTGTAATCAAGCATCTTTGAATGGTTGAACTTCAATGACAGCATTGAAAAGTTTATGTCTTAGTCAACGTCAACAATACAGAAAAATGATGTCAGCCTCCGATTTTTATTGGGTCAATGATTACGGTATTGCCAGGAAGCTGACGAACAGGACAACTGAACTGCAATAAAGAAAGTTAAAATTGTTCAACTTCAATGATACTGTGCAAATTTCTATTGCTTCATTGTCGCGGTTCTGAACAGAGCAAAATCATGTTAAGTATAAATCAACACATCACCATTATATTCTTCAATAAACAATCACAACCGTTCAACTATTGCCACACCATACCTCATAATTCTCCCAAGTCAATAGCGTGTTTCTTTCCGCCTTCTGTTGACAAAATAGCGTGTTTCTTTCCGCCTTCTGTTGACAAAATAGAGTTGCAGGGATCTATTTATTGAAATCTTTGGCTCCCGTTGTCTTTGGCTGTAAACGGCAACGATCATGGGGGTTTCCATTCTGAAGTTCTTCGTCTCTCTTCTACTTTGTTTACTGAATTTGTATGGAGAGGATGCAAGGAATGCTGTAGCAGCAGAGGATGGGAGGAGGGCAATTAATATAGGCGTCATAGTAGACAAGGATTGGCACGAAAGAGTGTCCAAGGTTGCCTTTGAATTAGCTGCAGAAGACGTAAATAAGGAGAATAAGCTCCCCAACTCCAGTCGCTTAGTGCTCCACTTTCGCTTTTCAGAATATGGTGGACAAAATGCAGTCATGGCCGCCTCAGCTGGTATTTATTAACTCCAATAATCACAGTTTAGAATTAGAATTAATTTTAATTGTTTGTATTTTCAATTCAGGATTCAACTGCATTAAACAGATAAAAGGCTAAAACACTGCGAGTTTCTATAAAAGAAATTAAAGGGTTATATCCGGGTCGGTTGAATTTACATTTTAAAAAAAAATGGTTCCAAATCCAAAATTGCAAAATAGGTGAATTTTGTTTTAAAATATGCACATTTTAAGAAATATAATTCTTCTCAGGTGCGGGGTTCGAATCCCTTAGATTAAGAGGTCTCAGGGTTCGTATCTATTAGATTAAACTTCCCACGCACTATTTTGCTATGGATTTCTACGCAAGATTTTCTACGAAATAGAAAGTGCAGAGCGTTGGATGCAAGAAATCTGAATGAGTAAAATAGTTCTAACAGCATTAAACAAACTGCTGCTTTTCTACAGCTGTAGATCTACTGAAAAAACAAGTGGTGGCCATAATAGGACCACAAACATCGCAAGAAGCCGGCTTCGTGATAGATCTGTGTAATGCTTCGAAGGTGCCAATGATTTCATTCTCTGTAACGGATCCCTTGCTGTCTACCCACCGCTATCCATATTTCATCCGTTTGCCTCATAGTGACGCCGTCCAGGCCGACGCCATTGCAGCGCTGGTCGAATACTACGGCTGGAGAAAAGTCGTGGCCGTCTACGCCGACAACGATTACGGCACCGGCATGCTGCCCTTTTTGACCGATTCTCTCAGTAACGTGGGATGTGAAATCGCTTACAGATCGGCCATTCCAGCGAACGCAAATGGAAGTGCTACAAGAGCGAAGCTTTCCGAGCTGAAGGACATGCAGATCACTAGAGTTTTCGTTATTCACATGACTTCCGAACTAGGCACTCTTTTCTTCTCAGAAGCTCGGAAGATGGGGATGATGAACAATAGTGAAAATGCATGGATTATTACAGAGGGGTTGAGCGCCTTTCTCGACGTCATGAACGAATCAAGCATCGCGTCCATGGAAGGTGTTCTAGGATCCAGAATTTATATTCCAAACTCTACTCGGTTGCTTGATTTTGATCGCAGGTGGAAACAACAGTTCATAGCCGAGAATCCCCCGGATGGAAGGCCGGCAAAGCTCAACATATACGATTACTATGCCTACGATGCCGTTCGGATGATCGCTCAGGCTCTCCAACGTTTTGGTAACGACGAATTTATTTTTTCACAGTCCCCAATTAACCCAAATACACAGTTGACGAATCTTCCAGTTTTCAAACAAGGGGAACAATTGCTACACCAACTATGGAACGCCAATTTCAGTGGTTTAAGCGGGCAATTGGAAATAAGTGAAGGGGAGGTCACAGGTGACACGTATGAAATACTCAACGTCTTGGGCAAAGGCAAGGGCTATCGCCCAGTTGGGTACTGGAGATCAAATGGAATTTATAATTCCTCAGGGGGCAGTAAGCTTGAAAATGTTACTTGGCCAGGAGGATCCACAGACCCACCCCGCGGCTGGGCAACGCCCAAAAACAAGCCGTTGAGAATCGCGGTTCCAATTAAACATGGATTCCACGGGTTTGTCGTCACAGAGACAAATGCATCCGGCGTGCGAGTAGTCCCTGAGGATAATCCGGGTTTTGTAATTGAAATATTTAGAGCCGTTCTCAAAAACCTTCCATACGACGTTCCGCACGAATTCATTCCTTACAATCAGAACAAGTCAGAATTGCCGGGTTACTATGATGACCTAATCCAGCAAGTCTCCTTATCAAAGGTCAGCTGTTAAAAATTTTCCTCTCTTTCTCCATTATCCAGTTCCTGCTATATAAGTGCCTCTTTTTTTCAACCAAACTAATTTGGAGTGTTTTTTTAATGCGCTGATCAGGAGTTCGATGCAGCTGTGGGGGATTTTACCATCCTTGCAAACCGCAGCATATATGTGGATTTCACTCAGCCCTATTTTGAATCAGGGCTGGTGATGGTAGTGCCAATAAAGGCAGCCAATCCGAGCAATGCTTGGACATTTGTCCTTCCTTTTACACGAGCCATGTGGGGTACAACCGGAGCATTCTTTGTCTTTACAGGATTAGTTGTTTGGCTGCTTGAACACAAGGTCAACGATACTTTCAGAGGAAAGCCCAAAGCACAAATTACAACCTTCCTATGGTAATATTCATTTTCAATATCTTTCATAGGGTTAATGTTTTTTCATTTATGAATTTTTAAAATTAAATATAAAAAAACACTCTGTTGATATCTTTGGTGTTAACTAATGTTTGCAGGTTCTCATTTTCCACTCTCTTTTTCTCTCAGAGTAAGTGTGTTATTTACTTTCAATTTTTTATTATATCATTAATGCTTTGATAAACTGTGTTAATCATTTTATTAGTGATTCAAAAAATTGCAAATGATTTGTCTGATTCAGGGGAAAAAGTTGTCAGCAGTTTGGCTCGAGGAGTCATAATAATCTGGCTTTTCGTAGTTCTGATACTGCAATCTAGCTACACAGCAAATCTCACAGCAATCTTAACAGCAAAACAAATGCAGCCGACCATTGAAGACGTAGAGTCTCTGAAATCCAGCGGACTGCCAGTGGGTTACAACGCGGGATCTTTTGTAGGCGAATACCTGGTAGAGCACCTGGGGATAGAGCGCAAGAAGCTAAAGGGATATTTATCACCACAAGAATATGCAAACGCGCTCTCCAGTGGATCAGTGGCTGCCATATTTGCCGAAATCCCTTATATTTGCATTTTCCTGTCTCAACAAAGTGGATTCACAATAGTTGGCGAGACATATAGAACCGGGGGCTTAGGCTTCGTATGTTTCCATCACATTCATTTTATTTGTTGCTACTAGTGTTAAGACTAGTAAAAATTTTTGCTACTAGTGACTTTGATTTGATTCATTCACAGGCATTTCCGAAGGGATCTCCGCTCGTATCGGACATGTCAACGTCGGTTTTGGAGGTTGCAGAGGGCCCGAAAAGTCAGGAAATTCGGAAGAAATATTTCAACAACAGTACAGACTGCAGCAGCGGAGGGCCTCAAGAAAATTCGAATAGGCTAAGCATAGACAGCTTCTGGGGCCTCTTCCTCATTACGGGTTCCGCTTCAGCGATGGGTTTGCTCATATATTTGGGTCGTCTCCTTTACACATATGTTCGCCATCGCCTTCCACAGGAGCAACAGCACTTCCCCTCCACAAAACATTTAATCTCAAGCCGCTTGAAAAGCTTCCTGAATTACATGGACGAGAAAAAGGAATCCGAAAACGCGAAGGAAACCAGTCGAGAAAGTGATGAAAATCTCCCTAAGGCCCCCATTTTTGGTACCAATATTTCTAATCCGCCGGTGTGGGAAAGTCCGGTGAGCGTAAACACCGGTGGTCACATAGAAGAAGAACTAAGCGGCTATGAAGACACCGGTGGTCACATAGAAGGCGGCGGCGGCTATATTGAAGATACCGGTGGTCCCATAGAAGGAGAAGGAGGCGGCGGTGTAACCACCGGTGGAGATCCCATAGAAGAAGACGACGACTATGAAGACTCCTCCTCGTCCGCGTGGTCATCGCGCTCTTCTTCATTTGTTTGGCTGCCGGGGGCAACATCTTAATGATCAAGATCTTAAGGTTCTTATCATATTTGTGCTTCAAAAAACACCCTTTGCTTAATCACGTCTGTGCTTAATATTCGCTGGCTTTCAATAATCACAGCTGTAACTTTTAAAACTGGTTTGTATCTTACTTATCATAATTCAAGTCAAGCTAGGGGACAACTCTGTCTCTGTTATAGAGAATATAGACTAATTTATAGTTTTATTCGAGGCTGGTAGTCTGTAAGGCACAGACTTTCTTCAAATATTTTCATTACATTTAATAAAACAAACTCTTAAAAAACTTATCTGTTAAAGCATCATAATTTATAATATTGATTGATTTAACACTTACCATTGTAATTTAATAAAACAAACTCTTAGAAAACTTATATGTTAAGCCATTATAATTTATAATATTGATTGATTTAACAGTTACCATTGTAATTTATAATATTGGTTGATAAAAGAGTTATAGAATATTTGTTCGCTATTCAATAATCACATTGTAACTTCTAAAACTAATTTGTATAAGTCTGTTGGATATTGGTAGCTTGGAAATTTGAATTAAATTATATTTTTTTTATAGGGTGTTTTATAAATTATTTTTAAAAAGAGTAGGAATATGGAATACAATATTCAAGTAAAATATATGGATAATGAAATACAATTAAAATTTGAGTTGTTATATATTAATATAATAAGAATATTTGTAATATTTTGAGTATATGTGGTGTTCTTTGTTCAGGGAAATATAATATTCACAATCAGATGCATGGAATATTGTGTGAAAAGAAAATTAACAAATTTGGAATTTCGAAATAATAGTAGAAACCATACCTATATTAATATTCAGAAACCATATGTATATTAACATTTGGTGTAGGAATTTACAGGGTAAGTTCCTCAGATAGAACACCAAAGGACACCGCTCACAAATAGATCACAGATCAATACACCAGTATTTTTGACGTGGTTAAAACCCACAAAGAGGGAAATAGTCCACGGCCTGAGCCAACGCGGCCACTTCAGGCAATTTATTAATAAAAGAATGAAAATTTACATAAGATTCTCTCATGAACAGTTAACCTACAAATGACCGTCCATGCTCTTTAAATAGATATCATGGACCAATCGGGTGTTAAGCCACGGATCAAGTGTCGGTAATACCGAGGAGAGAATGAACCGTCGGATCACTACATATCGTGACCATC